>JAODFW021050690.1:0-16817 GCA_027575235.2 Palythoa mutuki | reverse complement strand
CTTAACAAAGCTCCGTTTCGGTAACATTTTCCTAGGTTTGCGATTTTGACTGTAAGGCGCGGGCCAAAACGTTGAACTTCACATGTGCCGAATCTAATGCTAATGAGCAAATTCTATTGTTCTACCTCATTTGCATTATATTCGGTACATGTGAAGTTCGACGTTTGGCCCGGGCCTTAGTCTTGTTGATGGAATCAAAGACTCTTTGATTCTCTAACAACTACTCTTGTACTCTACCACTGACTTCATTCCAAGTAAAGCATTGTTTGTAACTGTTGATTTTGTAATTTCTTTTCAAACTCTTAACCTGCTTCAACTAGCTCAAAGCTACTTGCTGGTTAAAAGTGTGTTGCATCACATTTAGTTTAAAATAGTCAATAAAGCTGGACGCTTTCCAATACAAATGCATGAAACGCATACCAAAAATAAGATGGCCACAGACCATCTCACACCAACAAATCCAGGAGACCACAGGAGTGAACAGGACAAGGGACGAGATCAGACGCCGAAGATGGAATTGGATCGGGCATAATTATAATGAGGAAGAACAGAGCGGAACACTGTGTTACAGCATTGAAGTGGAGGCCAGAGGGGAGGAGGAGACCAGGTCGACCAAAAACAACATGGAGGAGAATGGTTGAAGATGAAAGACAAGTAGCTAAGTGGCAATCATGGACGACTGTCAGAGCTTTAGCAGCAAACCGAAGTGGATGGAAAGAGAATGTCAAAACCTTATCTGCATTATGGCACGAAGAGGCATTAAGAGAGTCAATAAAATGTTCGAACGCACAACTATATAAATAGAACATTGAGAAATTAATCAGAAACTTATGTATTATATAATACCAGAAACAAACCAGTAAATTAACAGGAATGAACGTAAATACCTTCAAAGCCAACAAACTCTTGTTAATCTCAGCTCCCTCCAACCGCGTCTGTCTGTCAGAAGTGGAAGTATCGGCACCCCGTTCATTCCCTTAGAAAGAAATTTTAAACCAACATCAAAAATCAGTAACTCATCCTTTACTCACCTATAATATCGCGCACATTCTTAAATTGATCTCTGCCTCAAATACGCCATTTCCGAACCATAAGCCCCACTGGTCATAAACAAAACCTTCAAATCGAGGCTAGATGCTCAGTTTTCATACATTTGCTAAATTTTTGAGCACTTGGCCGCGACTTGATTTTGTTTAAAGAATTCCGTTATTGAACAAGCGTGAGGTCAACATGACTGGATATTGGCCAAGTTATATTTTTGCGTTATCATGGACTGAGACGAAGTCGATTTATAATATGGCCAAAGAATTTCACTTTACTACTGTTTTCTGTAAGACAACAAAAACGCTTCCATGTCTTCATATCACTTGGCGTTTTAAGTTTTGCATTTTTCGGTGTTTGTTGACAAATAAATTTACGAAACTCATCTATGTTTTTTTGACTGACTTCTTCCGCTTTTGGCGACTTTATTTCCCAAAACCCAATGTGTAAATTCCGCTCCACGCATTTTTTTTTCTTGCGGGAACAAAGCGAGAAATCCCTATCTTGCCCGCTATCTTGTGAGCAGTGGAGCGTAATTAGGAAATGGTCCATTTCGAACATAGAAGGCCTGGTAAAAGCTATTTATAACTTACCGGCTAAGTCAATAAGTGAAAACTTCCCATAAAGTTTTCCTCCTCCACCATCTTTTCTGTATCCTCTGATAAGCAAGAACAACCAAAATAGTGAGTACACACACCACGTATTTACTTGCACGTGGGCTACGAGCAAAACAATTACAACATTTGAATTGATTTCTATGACATTTTTTGCAAGCCTGTGGCAAATCCCTTTATTATTTACAAAAAGCACTTTAGTTAGCATTCATTCAAAGCATCTCGCAGTCTTCACCAACAATACTCTGAATGCAAAGATGGTGCCGAGGTTGGCAGGGTGCGAAGATGCCTTACAAGCACAAGGTCCTGAGTTAAGATTATTTTGTGAGACTTTTTTTCTGTCGAAGTTGACCAAGGTTTCCAATATGCAAGGTTGGTAAAATTAGTACAAGTTTCTGCTGAGGGCTAACATGTGATAGATTAGTTTCCCGTCCAGGGGGAGTCAATGACTCTCCTCCATTGGGAACTCAGGTTGGTGTAGTGGTCATCACTTGTGCGTCTCACCTCTAGGACCTCTCACCTCTTGACTCTCGGGCTCTGCACGTGAACGGAGGTTTGTCGAACTAAATCTGACTCTCAGGGTTTTTCTCAGGGTACTCCGGTTTTCGTCCCTTAGCAAAATTAACTCCTAGCTGATTCCATCTGGGGATGATGCTGTGGCCGTCGTTGCATATCAAAAATTATCTTTACCCACGAATACAGTAACTCAAACCATAACTCAATTAGATTTCAATTTCGCAGCAAAAGATGAAGAACAACCGCTGACACTGTAATTCCTGGAATTCCTGCTATGATTGGTTAAACAGAAACAGCCGAGAAACAACTCTAGCAACAACTGGCTTACTCTAAAACAATAATTATTATCACTTTAACGGTTGGTGTGGTTGGCGCAGTGGTAAGATCTCTGCCTTCTAGCCACAAGGTCACGGGTTCAACCCCGTGCTCAGCCAAGAGTTGAACATTTGTATGATCTTCTTTTCCGCCAAAGTTGACTCAGATTTCCATCCTCCCAAGGTCGGTAAAAAGAGTACCAGCTTCTGCTGGGGGCTAACCTTCGATGGATTAGTGTCCCGTCCAGGGGGAGTCAATGACTCTCATCCACTTAACACTACAGAAACCGGGGATAAGCACCGGCTCCAATGGGCCACTTAGGCTCGTAAAAGGATTTAGCTTTTTATTACATTCAAGTGATATCGGAGAAGATTTCTAGGACCCAGCAGAAACGCAGCAACAAGATAGCCCACAAAGCCGTCAAATCTATTGGATCAACGTTTTGAAAATTCAAAACGAAACCAGAAAAACATTTTTCCGCAGTTTTTATGTAATAAATCAATTGCAAAGATTGCGACGGCGATGGCGAAGGCGATGGCGAAGGCGATGGCGATGGCGATGGCGATGGCGATGGCGATGGCGATGGCGATGGCGAAGGCGATGGCGAAGGCGATGGCGAAGGCGATGGCGATGGCGATGGCGATGGCGATAGCGATGGCGATGGCAAAGGTGAAGGCGAAGGCGATGGCGATGGCGATGGCGATGGCGAAGGCGATGGCGAAGGCGAAGGCGATGGCGATGGCGAAGGCGAAGGCGAAGGCGATGGCGATGGCGAAGGGAAAGGCGATGGCGAAGGCGATGGCGATGGCGATGGCGAAGGTGATGGCGATGGCGAAAGCGATGGAAATGGCAATGGCGATGGAGATAGCAATGGCGATGGCGATACCGTTAACAGTGACGGTGACAGTAATAATTCTAAATTAGGAGTTATCAAATTTTATAGACAAAGTCGCAAAAGTTGAACCTAAAATTAAAATTTATCAACTCGGCATTTGAACGAAAATCGATCAACGAAAGCAGCTGTTGAATCGAGATTCGAGAAGAAACTTACTCGGACTCAAAGCCTCACTCTTTCGTTCTGCGAAAATATATAGATTCGTATTTAAATACCTTACGCCAGCATTTTCACTGAAGACATCGATTATGATAATTGAGAATTACCCATAACTCAATGGTTTTAACAAATCTGCTAAATAAATGCCGAAGACATTTTTTGTCAGTATTTTCGAATTTACTGCAAGCTATCTTTTGACCATGAATAATTCACTGAAGTTAGATATATTAAGTTCTGTAGAAATGCAAAACAAATATCTCTTTGATAATTTTATTGTAGTATAGCTAAGTAATTAATAATGTAATTGTAATATCTGATGATTATAAATAAAAAAGTTGGTTGATTGATTGCCGTGTGATTGATTGATTGATTGATTGATTGATTGGACTTTTAAGACAACCACAACAAGCAACGCGACGATGCGTTTTAGGAACTTCTATTTTTCAAATTTTCTATCTGAAACTTTTATTTAGCTATGATTCAGAATATTGTCATTAGTTTTATCGGGTTAACGAATCACTCTGCTTACATTTTTTCTTCTGAGACGATGCTTAGTCTTTTTCGTGTCTTATGTCACTGAAAGCACAGTTTGGGAACTTTGCAAAAATCAATCTCTGCATGAATATCTAATGTTCTTCTTATTGCGTATTGTTCTCATAGTCCCTACGGACTCTAGGTATTTTCGTTTTTCAATGTTATATTCTTGGGCAATATTCAACTTTATTGAATTGTATTACATTAAGGCATGTTTGGTCATGGCTCGCCGACCCTTCGTCGCCTAGATTCACTCTTTCCTCTGCTGATTCTTTGTTATTTTCTGCCATATCTTCCTATGTTAGTCTTGATTTATCTTAATGTTTTAGCTTAATATTCCTTTCTTTTTGTGGTCCATTTTCTTCTTGTTTTTTTTATGTATTCATATACTTGCTGCAACCGCGTGGTGTTTTATGTACTACATGAACTATGTACATGTTCTTTTATCTCCCAGGGGATGAGAAGCTTTTGTGTTAAATCTTTTCGTTTTCTTCCCGGACTCATGGCTATCGTAAAATTGTTGGGATTTTCTTATACTTTTTGTTTATTGGTTGTGATATAGTCCTGCGATGTATGGTATGATATATTTTCCTCTTGTTTTCTTTGCTTTTTCTTCTATTATTGTTTTGTCTTTTTCTTGTTTCTTCTTGATTGACATCTTTTGCATATTGTGATGGGTAACCACAGGCCACGAAGGTTTTCTACATGTTTTTTAGTTCATTATATCTAACTTGTCTTTGTCACATAGTATTTTGTAAAATACCATGCGTTTGCAGTAAATATACAATGCAGTACAATACAATGATAAATATGAAATACAAAATATGAACCTATAGAAGCAACAAAAAGAAAATAGGCCAAACGATTTCAAGATTTCAAAATTTTTATTTTTCACATTGTACATCCTATAACACATTATAATAGATAAAAATAAGGAAAGAAAAAACATCGAGGATTCAAGATAAAGTAAAGTTGTAAGGTTAACACTGCAAAACAACAAAACAGCAGAGAAAACAATGAATTCAAGCTACGAAGAGTTGGTGAGCCATGACCAAACATGCCTTATAATGAATACAATGAAAGTTGAAAAAAGAATGAAAGTTGCGATATTGCCTAAGAATCTAACACTGAAAAAGAAAATTCCTTGAGTCCGTAGAGACTATGAGAATAAAACACAACAAGAAGACACTACTTAATATTCGTGTAGAAATTTATATATTATGGAAAATTTTTGAAATTGTGCTTTTCAGCAACACAAGACCTGAAGAAGATTGTCTAAATACCGTCGAAATGTTTTCAGAGAACAAAACTTTGCCGCCTTTCTGGGTGATTAGATCAAAAAAACCATTGACAATATTTTTGTTTTTCTATTAGTTATAGTTGTTACGTTTCATTTTAAATTTTAAAATGTTTTACATGGGTAACAAATGCAAGAATAGAAATATCATTCGTTTTCTAAAACCTTGCCTACAAACTAAAGTCCAAGATTGATCACAATTTGGCTTCCCAGTTTTTAAGATGAATTCAGACATAATAAAAAACTAAAATGAGAAATTATGTTATGTATTCACACGTGCTTATAGTTGTATACTTGGCCGATTTTAGCAACGCGCAACACATATTAATAATAAATATGAATGTCATCTACCGCGCACGGGTTTTCTTCAATAATTAAGGTAAAGTATCCTTACTAGTTTATAAAATGAAAGTAAACATTTCGTAAAATGGAGTATTAATAGATTTCCTGTTCACTTCCTAAACATGATGGTAAATGAAACAACTTCGTTATTTCAATTTGTGCAGGGAACAACTGACTTAGTTCAAAATGATTCAAATACGTATTGGGAGAAACAACATTTGTTGTGGACTGTGTATTATATAATCAATGTTTAGCATCCTTCTTACTTTTCAGGTTTTCAACCTAAGATAAATTCCAATCTCAAATGAATCACGCGGATAGCAAAGCTTAATGCTAATGCATGACAACTTGTAAACGTTGTTTTAAAACTGGCTATGTTTAGAAAACAAGAAGGCTAATGAATATTGAGGTTTCACTCTAAAACACGTCTTTTTAAAACAACCGGCCACCGCGCACGTAAACTCGTGTTCTCTTCTTGACATCAAGAGTTGAAATATTTGTAATCAAGTAATGTTAAACACACAAACTAGGTAATGAAATTAAAACCTGAAAACCTTTTCGTGTATTTGTTGCGTTCACTTAATGAGATTCTTCATTCGCTCTTGTTTAACGCTTGATTTGGACGCCACGCATTTCAGGGTGTTTAATTTATTAGTTGTGAGAATATATTTCACGAAAGCAACAAAGGCTAAATGTTCTAGCGATTGCCGGAATCAGATTTTTAAAATTTCGAAATCTTCAACATAACACTTCAAACCTTAGGAGGTGAGTAAAAACGGCACAAATGAATCAAATCAATAAACCAACAAGAGTAGTAAGAATTCTCAGAAAAAACACTTGGAATCAATATTAACTTTTTAATTTTGAGTCAAATATTACGAGAACATACTGATATACAAACAAGTGATGAGTGGGTTCTTGTCTTCATTGCACAAGCTATTTGTCGACGATTGCGGTTGGTAAACAACAAAGTTGTAAAATGAACAATATTAATTTTTACGGTAGTTAAGGAACGATTTCGTTATCATTATTTATCTAAGATAAAGATTTATTTCGTTCTTTTAAGGTATCTCGAGCCATGCATATCGCTTACTTAACGCTCTGGATATCGTCGAGTTCTCTTTTTATTTAGTGCATGAAACGAAGCTGATTATTTTCCTTTTATCAGCTCACATCTTGATAAGAACCGCAGGAAATCAATACTAACAAATGACGACCATTTCAAGTTGTATTTTTATACAAGAAGAATTACACATACACGCCGATGCTCTCTCTTTCAAATGCTCATTATCGATTTCTATCTTGCCTGATAAAATCAAAACACTAAACGATCTCTCACAGAGTCTTCGATGCATAAGTGCTGAGGCTGTATAAAGCACCAAATATATACTCGAGTTAATTTTTCAATAGTTATTAAAACGTTCGAGAATTCTCTTATAAATTTCTACTTGACTTTTTCAGTAAAGTTTGAGCATTTCTCGTTAACGATACACCGGCGTACCCACACCTGTTATTTAACTACGCCTTAATTTTCTACTCTTCATTAGTTCATCAGTAGAAGATGAACTGATATACTTTACATCTTTTTAAATCAAATTCCAAATTTGAACTAAGAATAAAGAACTTAGCTTTGATTATTTCCCGTAAAACCTACTCTATTTAATATCATTTTTACTTCCTAAAACTTTCGTTTGTGTATAGCTTTATTTAAGAAGAATTTTTCCAAATGCATATTTTCCCTTGATATAGCCAAAACAAATTGCATAAAACATGTGACTGTAGGTTCGTGTCAATCATAAAGTCAAACCTATATAGGAAATGCCAGGGCTTAGAGAATCAATTTAAAGATTTACTAAATTGTACTTCAGGATTCAGCTGTTTTAAAAGTAACGAACGAAAAGGAAATACAATTATCTTTAAGAAAATTGACAAAACATAAGCTACAGTTTGTTCAACTTAACTCAGTCTTTTCGTAAGACCAAGAAAAAGTTCTTACTAATCTTCTTAACAAAAAAGCCTTTCATTTAATGATCTTCTGAACTATTTCGAAATTGTTCATAAAATCCACAGCTGATTACCAAAATGCGTTTGAGTAATGTAACTGCTATGTTGGTAAGACAAGGCAGTTTGTTGCAAATATTCCTTTTAAAGTAATTTCGTACACCTCAAGTCTGTTTTTATTTTCCCTGATATTGAAAGACATCGAAAATTTTAATGAATTTTACTCTCCCTTCCCCTCCCCCCTCCACCCAAAAAATGATGATATTGCTTATTTCCCATCATCTTGAAGTGTTTGATCTCAACCCATTAAAGGCTCAAAGAAAACCCCCTATTTGAGATTTGATGCTCTAAACGTTTCACTCAGATTTTAAAGCAATAAAATATTTTTTCAATGAACTACAGTTAAACTCAAAAACATTTTCTTTAAAAATTAAAACACACAGATTGAATGATATATTACTGACTTCCGAACATTTGCGAAACCGAGCCGCCAACCTGTTAAAAAAAAACTTACTTAACTAAAAGGAAAAAAAATTGTGAAGTTAAACTTTCAACAAAGACCAAATCCCCCAGGTGCACAGTTTTTGTTCTAACTGAACTTCAAACAAAAAATCATGAATTTTAATTCAGTCGATAAAAGAATCCTTATCATTACCAAGTGAGAAAAAATGGGATCATTTTCAGAATTAATTTTCTTTAAGTGCTTTTCTCAGCATTCTTTACGGAAATTCCCAAACAAAACTGTTCACTGCTCAAGTGGCTATTAATGTGAACTTACACTCAATCAGGTTTGCTTAGAAGCAGTTCCTCCGTAAATACTCTTCGACTATAATAAATATCTTTAACAGAAAAACAAAAGAAAAAAAAGGAATATCACAAAGGTTTTTTATGCTTTCGAGATTTATGGTCAAATAATATGAAGAAAAAACAGTCGGAAGACAGATGGGGAAAACCAAAGAATAGCTTCATTTTGAGACGTGTGAAGATTGCCAAATGAAGTCGTTGGCACAAAGACATTTGCATTTATAAACCTGCTTATAGGTTTCGTTTGTACGTCGAAGATAAAAGGCAAAAGTAATGAGAAGCAAAATGCTTTTCTCCTTTAATGTATTGTTAGCATTCCAATAAAGAAACATAAAGCTTAACGAAGAAATTTTTTGACATCACCAAACACCAAAAAAAATTCGGTAATGCGTTTTTTTAAAGATATCTGACTTTACGGTTTTCGAAATGGATGTTAAAAAGAAAACTTGAAAGTTCATAAAGAGAACCAAATTATTCTACCAGATTCAGTTCTGTTTCTTGAAATTTTCATGCAGTTTGTACCTCTTTGCTGGGAAATAGAGTTTTTGATCTTTATAAAACTGCCAAAGTGCCACTGAAATTCAGATGAGCTAGTGCATGGATTTTTTTTGTTCAAAAGAAAAATTAGCAGGAGGACCATCATTCTGTTTTCGATAATATGGAAATTGCAATTAAAGCCTTCTCTTAATACAATGAAATTTTTCGGAACTGCGAGTTTTCATTGTTGTTTTTTCTTTATTGCCTCGATAAGCTGCAATATCGGAAACTTAAGTATAGTTTCAGCAAATGTACTTTTTTTTGAAAAATTAAGTTTTATAAATCAGTTTTTTTATTCTGTCGAGGCACAGTTGTTGACCAAAATTTTTATCAAATAAGAGACTTGACCTGATTTTGCGACATGAAACGATAACCAGTTTGAACATTGTCAATAATGGTTGTGCCTGATCGACATTTTTTATGTTTTCAAAATAAAGTTTCACAAAAAAAAACAAAATTTTTAGACAAGACAATTCAGTACCTTTTCCATTGCAATTTTATTTCTTATTCTGTTTTACATTAATTAAAACCTACTTTTAAGTTTGATATGAAGTTTGGAAATAATTATTTACCCATACGGATAAGTTATAATTTCAAGTTTGTTAGTTTAGAAATTATCAATAAGTTAATCAAACATATAAATTCTTTTTGGCAATACTATCAATAAACATTCTGTTTTTTTCTCCAAAAATTCATAAATTTTTGTTAAACTCAGTACAAATTTTTTTTTTTCTGCAATTCCGTATTCAGATAACGAGCAATCTCTTTAACCGGGTATCAGATAATTTCTGTACGGCGAACTTTTATCGTTTTATTTTTATTTTTATCACCAAGACTAGGAGAAGCTCCATTCAGGCACATTGACCAGGAAAAAAATGTTAAACTATAGAATGAAACTCTAATTTCAGCTTGAAAACAATTTCACTATTAAAATCTTTATATAAAGAAACAAGCAAATAAATAAACATTTTAAAGTTAAATGATATACAAGCTTAATGTTTTGTGAAGATTCTCCGCCAAAACAGTTGAACTCTAGTTGGTGCGAACTGAATTTTACATCAACGACAGACTGAGATTTCATTTTAAACAGGGGTTAATTTGTGATTACTCTGAAACCACAAATAAATAATTTAATATCGCAACAGCCTGGTTTGTGTTAGCCAAAGCATATCAAAACATTTTTAACGAAAAAACCTCTTCCCTCGTAATTTTTGGTCATTGCATATTAAAACGACGCCTAAAGCAATTATTTCATGCACTTCCCTGTTTCAATTAATTAGAAAAGTTGTAATTAAAGAAGGCAAGAGAAGTAACCAAATATTATTCTTCAAAAAATTATGTATGGCTGTAACTAGAAGTTCATTCTCAATATAGATAAGACAAACCAGTAAATCGCTTTCAAAGTTCGATTAAAGACAAATGAGCGAAAGATTTGTTTAAAAAAAATTGCTTTTGATGCTTTATTGTGCATGCAAACTCAATGCTCGCCAAGTCAAAAAACAAGTTTTATTCGAGCTAAGACATATTGCAAAAACATAAAAACTACAAGATTCTGAAGTGAAAAAGGCTTTTGCTACCTAATTTTCAAGCTAGTTTGTTTTTGATTTTTAAACAATTAACTATTGATATTTGCTTTCTTATCTCGGTTATGTAAAGTTCCCTTCGCCTTATTTTCTCTCTTCCGTATATCTCCTAAATATTTACTGGTAGAAAAACGATGGTTTGTTTGTTTGAATTTCCCAATTTTGATTTTGCAATACCTTTATTATTTGGTTTACTTTTCTAACAAACCGACGACTATTATGATTTTGAAACCGTTCACTCAAAAATGATCAAAGTTAACGATGTGGAACATGTTTACGTTGCTAGGAAAAGACGCAACGAAAGTCGCCGATATATTGTATTTAATCCTGCGATTATAAAGTAAAATCAAGGTGCAATTTTGATCTGGGACAATTCTAATGGCTATGGAACAAAAGTTACTGTTTATGAAAGAAAAATCTTTGGTACATGTATCTTTTTGTTCTATTTTTGGTTTGTGCCCTAAAAGCAAAATCACAACAAATCTGTAAATACGGGACAACATTTGAGATAGCAAAAAGCCGATGAACGATATTTTGAGGTATGAAACCCTACAAAGATTACTGTCTCTTGAGTATTAAACGGAAATCACAACAGAAAACAAAATGAGAAGAAAATGGCAAAATTCATCACTACGTTTATACGGGATTAGTTACATATTCTAATCAAGCTGTTATTTCTAAAATCTGCTGTAGCCATACAAACCTTCGCATTGTTTGAGTAAAAGGTTTCCAAAATTTACAAGGTCATTTGGGTAAATATGTGGTTTAAGGAAAACACTATTGAAACGAAAAAAAAAAAGACAATGCACCCGAGTTTGACTTGTTCATAAATTTTATGCGCATGAAAGCTTTAATTACGTTTAAAGTGGAAGTAGACTCAGATAAAAAAAAACGTCTATTTTCACGTTTTAAAACTAAACTGTCGTAAAGATAGTTTTGATTTCTTGATTCTGCGGGAAAGTATTGTCTTTATAATGTACAAGTTTTACGAGTCTGTGGAAACGAAACCTTTTAGTCAGAAGTCCAACCGCATATTGCTCTCATGGGAACGGCAACACAAAAGCGGTTTTGTTGTTACCAAACAGATACGAGACACGAAAGTCGCGCCAAAGAGGAGTATTTTTGCATATCAGAGCCGTCAACTTTTTAGCAATCCTTTTAATTGTCTGTAACAACAATTACTCGCTTTGAACACTAAAAGTTGTGCAATTTCGAGAAATTTGAACAATTATTGTAGTAAGCTTTGTTGTACCGCCACTTCGATTCCCGAAGAAACGCAGTTTTTGTATTTCATCGTTGGCCCTTTTTGGTCTTTTCATTTTGCTAATAAAAACAACTATTAACGCGGTGAAATTACTAAAACCCTTTTAGCATGTTTAAACAATAAAGGGACCTACATCCCACGAACCGATGACACAATGGCAACAATCTGTTGCCATACGTCCAAAAAGCAGCATAAAAGCTCTCTCACTGCTAAAATCATGGAACAGGCTTATTGATACGGCTAACGCTTACAGTGGTAGTACGGTAACTTTGATTTTCTTCAAACAGTTGGCAAGACTTAAAAATAGCATTGGAAATTGTTTTTAGTTCTTAATTAGAATTTCTAACGACAAGAAAATTTGCGTGTACCTATGCAAAACACAAAGAATTGAAATAAAAGAATCTTAAACAAAACAAATCATTTCCTCTGGGCAGAAGCGAGAAACACTCCAGTTGAACCCCCTTAAACTCTAACTTTATTCAGTTTTAAGCTGCAGTACAGGTCTCCGATAAAATTTTTGAAAAACTTTCTTTAAAGAAGTTTAACGAAAACAAAGAGAAAAGAACAGATAATGCTTGGTGTTGTGGTTCGTCTTAAGATCATAGTTTATTTGTGTGAACGCAGTTATTTTCTAACCCTCTCAACACTCTATTGCTCGACTGAAGAATAAAATGATATTTAATTAATAACCGTCTTAATGTTCGTCAGGATTAAGATACCAGGAATACACGGCAAAGAAACAAAACCGTTATTAGCACACACTTATATCAAATGTATAGACTCTTAGCTAAATAAGAAGGAAGATTTATCCGAGTTATTCGCTACAAATATGGAACATCTTAGAGTTTGTAGCTCCGACAATTCGAAAATTCATTCGACTACAATATGTACAATTTGAATAAGAACGAGACAAACCTCATTGTTCAGAACATTTAGAATCTCTCAACTGTTTTATTTTGAGCAAAACATCTTTCATGTTGTACCACAAAAACACAACTTATGAAGCAGATATGCTTCTAAAAGAACAACCACTATCTACTTTTCAAGTACTATTTAGTGCTGTAGGTGTCTAAGAAGTATTAAAATGCACTCTAAAATTTAATCTATAACTTTACATTCTTCTTGTAAAACAAAAGGACAGACAATGTCTGTCGATGAATTCAGTTTCTCATAATCAACGATTCTCTTCGCGTTTTGCTTGTCAATCACGGAAGGTTCTAAACCTCAAATCTGTGGAAAAGACACTGGCGCCATTTTTTTGCGTATTCAAACCTTACAGGTTTTTCGCGAACTCTATAAGGCATTTAAAAGCTAAATTGTCACAATGTAATAAAAGAAACTGTTTATCGTTTGTTTTTAGTCCTAAATTGGGATTTCAGTCACCCCGTAGGGATAACTGCTATATGGATTTGCTTGCGAGAAGTTAGAGTGATGAGTAATTGGTGCGGATTTTACTGGTCCCTTCAAGTACATGGTTGCCAAACCGCTATTCTGTTCTTGATAGGTGTAACTCTGGGGATAAGGATATGTAGGAAGACTGGGAACACTGCCAGCACTCGGGAAGCCAGAACTTTCAGTTGCTGGTGTCGAAAAACAAACACTTTGAGCATGAGGACTTAGTGAAGCAGTAATGGGTGGCGGTACAGGACATGGAGGCGGTATTTGAGCGTATGAATTATAACCTAGATTTCCAGCGGAGTTGTAGGTCAAGGTAGAACCACCTTTGCTCCAGTAATTGCTGCCATAATTTGAGTAGACAGCCGTTGGGCTTTCTCCCGGATCATAGCGAAGGGCACTGTTGGCTTCGAAGAACCCGTTAACACTTGAAATCATTGGGTTTCCTTTCTCTTGTCCAAGTCCTGCTGTGCATGGGCTGTTTTTCTCCTTTTTCCGCCATTTTGCTCTTCTGTTCTTGAACCACACCTAGGCGGTGATAAAGAATTAGGAGAGAAAGCTTACAAATTGTCACCTCGGGATTACTAACAATCTACGAAGAAATAAAAAGCGATTTACTAAAGCTAGTTTAACAATTGGTTCGTATTTACTAAGGTTGTTTAACAAGCACTCCTTCTAGCTTGAAACACTGTTGAAATGTTGTATAAATACTGTATGTTTGCGTTGTAGAATTTTGTTCGGCCGATAAATCTCGGCTGTTTAACAACCTCATGTTTCTTAGTACGTTTTCGAAAAGCACCAGAGAGTTACAAAAACCTCAGTGAACTTTTCCGTAGATACTTCTAACTTTTCATTAAAATAAAATATATGTATGCATGAGAGAAGATATATGTATTACTTTAAGAAATTGAACGAAAGTTATCTCCAATCATTATCTACACTACACGTCCGTTCGACAATGCAAACTAAGAGTGATGGTAATCTTAAAGCTTTACTTTAGCGGGTTTGAGATTCTTATAATTTCTTGAGGTAAATTTCACGTATAGGCGATTTCTAAACTTTTTTCATCAGTTGTATCCCAATTTAATATCATCAGTTAGTCGGATTTATGGAGTTTACGAAGGTGTTAAGATGGCGATGTATAATACCGACGAAACGATTCGTAAAGAAATCGAATAACAATGGAGCTTAAGAACTCACACTTGATTCCAAACAGGGATTTCTGTTCAGTTAAGGGTCTTGATTTTGTCTTTTCTAATGTTATATAGGTTTGTTTTAGTGTTACTTTTACCATTACAATTCGCGACAGGTGTTAAGGATCGATTTATCGAGTCCTGTTGTAAACAAGATAATTGCACGGAAGTACAGCTTCGCAAAAGCATTGAAAAGAGCAAACACTTGGATGAAATCTGAACGAAACCTGATTTGAATTTAATATTTGCCCATTTATTGAAGAAGTGAAAGCTATTAGACATTGCACAAATTTCTTAGAAGGCTAATTCACCTGAAACGGCTGAATGTTTACGGCAGTTGTTTTTAAGGTGTCTCCAAAGTTCTGCAAGTCGTTCACTTAATAATTTAAGAATCTACGATAAGAGCTGTCAAGACTTCAGACAAACTATGACAGGTTTTTTTTCAGCTGTACAGTAAATGGAAGGGAACTTTATATGTTAATAGCATAAAAGAAAAGTTATTATGCTACAATAAAGGCACAACATTGTATGAAAACAAATTACAGGCCGGTCCATTCGTACGGTTTACTTACTTTTTTACTGCTCATTACATTTCAATTATTCAAAGCAAAACGCCGTAGAAGCCCATTACAGTAAATCAACTCACCCTAACTCGGGCTTCTGTAAGGTTTGTCCACATAGCGATTTCTTCCCTCATTGCCATATCGGGGTAACGATTTCGCGAGAACATCGCTTCGAGTTCTTGAAGCTGATAGGAAGTGAAGTGAGTTCTCTGTCGTCGCTGCTTTCTTTTTTGTTTAGCATCTTCCGTTTCGGAGTTCGGACTCCCTGTTGACGGCAATACAAACAAGTACAAGCAAAGATTAGGATGTAATCGAGTCCCAATGATAAGCGTAAAAGGTCGGACGATAGCCTCTAGGGACTCAAGCTCAGCTGGAATGTACAGGAGAGCTGAACGTTACGTTTTAGCACGTCTAAAGGTAAAGAGTTAGAAAACATATTGTTGTTTCAGTTAAGATTAACACTTAATCCTTGAGAAATCCTTGCCTAATTAGAAGTTAGTTATCGAGCAGCCTAGACGATAATCTTATTTCGAAACTTTGAAGAAAAGTTGCGATGTAAAGAGAATTACCTTCAGGCGAATCAGCAGACCTCTCCGATTTGACCTCCATATTGTTGTTTAGATCGCTGGGTGGTGGGTGTTGAGGAGAATGAACCGGGGATTCAGCCATATCTGCAAATATAAAGTTTTCTTCTCAAGCACTTTAAATCACCTTTAAGTAAAGCCGTAGGTTTTGCTTTGCTTGTTTTGGTCAAAACGAAAGTGTAAAGTTCGTTAAGCCTCGATCAACAAAGTGGTGTTAAGACTTGAACGAATTGTAACGAGGAACTGGCCGGGTCTGATAGCATCGACTCTCTGTTCCCCACTGGTTGCATGCGTCTATTGCTCTGCTTACGAACTGTACTCTTCGATTCACTTGAGTGGCAGCCAATCACATTCAAGGACCAGTATAAATAAACTCATATCTATATTAATTACATTTTAACGCTTTCAATTGTTTAGTTTGAAAAGTACTCGTCGAATCGTCAATTGTGGTTTGGAAAGCCGACGTCATGTATTCATCATTGTTCGCGTTAACTAATTACACTCTGGGAAAAGCTATATATTCATATATATGCATAGCCACTCAAAATCAAAGGAGCTCTACAAAGAACTTCACAAAGTTTGTCTACCACGCAAAACTCAAAATTAACTTTAGAACAACATAACATTTACCAATACAAAAACAAGATTTTTCGCTTTTTCTTATCCCTTTCTAACTCCTGTATAAGAGTTAAATAGTATATTTCACCGTTAAAACTTGTATCTCGTTCTTTTATTATTTTGTAAATAACACGAGCTTGTTCGATGTAAACAAGCATTGCAGCTTGACATGCGTTTGTTGATCAAGTCCAATCAAATATGCCATTGTTTCACTAATTCCCAATGATAGAAGCACATCGAAATGTAATTAGCTAGTCACCGTTTTGATTTGTAGGATATGTTACAAAGTATATCGAGTGCTGTCACATTTGTAAATTGTACGTTCTTACAAAATCAACCAAATTTTATTCAAACTGAACGGATAAACCAATACAAATGACCAAACTTTCTTCGTGTCGTTATTTTTAAACTACACTTATTTCGAATACAATCACTATACATATTATTACACTTCAATGTGTTTATATAATGCACAAAAGCAAAAAATGTTTGAAAAGCCAAAACTTTATTAAAATCATGTATTTATTAATTTATTATAGCGACGAGAAAGCAAACAGAGAGT
>JAODFW021050689.1:0-25927 GCA_027575235.2 Palythoa mutuki | reverse complement strand
CGCTCCTGACCAGGCGCAAGTGCAGCTTTGGTTTGGGGACGTTTTGGCGATTTCCTATCAAATATTAACTTCAAAATCGATTTTTAAATTTCCATAAAATACTCCAAAACCCAAACTTCCCTAACAATTAACAATCGCCCAATTCTCCTCCTTCTTCATATCTTTCTCTAAAAGTCTGAAAATATTTCAAACGTTTCTTTCACCTTAATACTACACAATGAGCGAACGGGATTGCTGATTTTCAAAATACATGTACAGAAATCACTTGAACTGTGTCAAAAGTCGTCAAAGGTGTCTTTTCCGACTATAATCCCCCTTAATGTTGTAATTATACTAATACACCTATTAAAATTTCATTTTCTGTGGATATTGGCTTAATAAATGTATATCACGCTTGAAATCAGTAAAACAAATGCTAAACATTTTAGTGTGAAATAAACTAAATTATACGAGGTAGGTTTAAGTTTATGAATACATAATATAACCAGCACTTAAGACAAATTAATGCTGTTTTTATCTACTTTTAGCACCGACATTACGGCCTCCTCAAATAAACAAGAATGTTCACTAAACACTTTGCTGATGTAGGGTTTGACAAATTGATGCATGCACGAGTCACATAACATCGCGCTTTGGTACGTTTCTCCGTCTCTCTATTTTTCATTCATCAACAATAGCGATATTCAACTGAGCGGGTGCATACAAGCGCAAGTTTTTAAAGCAGGTGTTACACGTTGAAACTTTTAGCTGAAACTTGTGTGCCACAACGATGCGAAACAAGTTTCACCAGGTGTTGCACCCTGTAACATAGTCGGTTTCGTGAAATTTTTTTGACTGGTTTCACGAAAAGTAGAGCTGTTTTCTACTACTGCAACAGTTTCAGCGATCGAAGTTGCGAGTTTCATATGAGTTTCACCGTGTAACATCACTTTGTGAAATTGGTCTCGCCCGTTGTTGCACACAGGTTTCAGCTAAAAGTTTGAACGTGTAACACCGGCTTAAGTGTTATTAAAATTTTACTCTACAAAGTAAAACCTTCTAGCTGTATAAGTACTTTGACCCTTACTTGTTAAGCAAGAACATTAAAATCAGTATCACTGCCTCAAGACGTGTCTTGTCGGTCAAACAAACAATTTAAACATATTGCCTGCAAATGTTCTTGTTGTTGGTGTCTTTGTCGACAGTTGACTGTCAAATTCCTCTCCCTAACAACTCGTTCTTGATTCTTTTCAGTGGAACAAAAACGTAAGCAACAGTAAACTGGTAAATGTGTCTTAAAGTGTAATTCAAATGCAAGAGAGATATCTAAATGTAAAAGCTGCAGACCGGAAAATTTTTAAAATGGCACTTGTCACGAAAAAATGTATTTCTCATGCAAATCATGTCTTCCTGTTTTCTGCCTTGTCTTCTGTTTCTGGTTCTTTTCTTTTAGTGCTTTGGTATTGATATCTTTAACTTCCTTTCATCTTTTTTTTCTGTTTTTAAGTAGATAAAAGGAATAAAAATCTAGATCTTTACAATAATAATAGTTTTTGTTGATAAAACTATTGAGTAGCAGACGTATTTTATGCGACACAGACGAATGGACTACGAAACAATGGCCCGTGAGGCCGAAAGGTCTACTTATTTTAGTAGAAACCTACTAAAAGGATGTAAACAATTTTAAATTCTATTAATTTTCGAATCGGATTTACATTAGGAATCTGTCGGCGATCGTTGGTTCTTTAAATTCAAAGATGCACAAATTAGCTTAATAAAAACATAGCATTCCATAGTACATGAAACATTTGTTTCTATCGCACACCACATCAACTTGTCGCGCGATAAAATAAATAACGACTGATTTTTGCGCGACAAGTTGCCACCACGTGTGATAGATCGGCCTATCGCGCGATATTAGTAGTTTTAGTTCTCAGGCCCCTTTCAGCCACTTACATGTGACAGGATGGCCGATAAAATTGTCAAGGTTTGACTTAGTTGTCACGGATGTTGATATTATTTTCGTCGTTGTAAAGATGTAAGTTGTTTTTCGATTCTTTCTTCATTTTAAGATTACGTCAAACACAAATTTCAACCATGAAAGAACAAGCAGGGCCACAAACGTAATAATATATGTTAATAAATCAGATACAACTTTACAATTTGAAAATAAAAACAATAGAATTTTAAAACTATAAATTATTGCGTGATTAATGCCATGAAAACTTGGGAAGTGGATAGTGTAGTGTGAATATATTCTTGTAACAGGTGGCAACGGCAGTGCGACTGGACCTCTGCGTATATAATTTAGAGCATGTATTAACAACAAATGTATATAAAGAAGTTAACTGACTCTTTTCTAATACACGAATGTTAGGATCGTTTCGCAAGCTCGCGAAAACGAAATAAATTAAATTTCGAAAATACCACATCCTTGATTGTCATGTACACAACAACTTTTGAGAACAACGACGCTCAAAAGTGCCAAAATTTAAGAACAATTTAAGAACAAACTCAGCCTGAGGCTTGATAACTAGGAAAGTTTTTGTGGTAGAAAATTGCCTAAAACTAAGCGATAAAACACAAAAGATTCATTGTAAAGACTGTTTAAGAAACAATGAAGGTAGTTCACCTCTAAATTCAGCAATGCAATGCATGTGTGGCGCAAGACGTTTCATTTTCTAAGACCTTGTTTTATTTTGTTTTTTTCTTCAATAAAAACCGCTTACATAAATAAGAACAATTTAAGAACAACTTGAGGCCGAAGTTGCCAAAAATTAAGAAGAAGTGTGCCTCGGCAAAATTTACTGGTACTTATAAAAAAAATGCGTATATCCCAAACTGCGGTTGAGCGACAAAAATTTACAACTTCCCCCGGGGCAAATGTATGAGATTGTAGCACGTTGTTGCCGGTTGTCATTGAGAAGGGGCAGGTTAAATTTTTGTCAGGCGACGATTATTTGGAGACAGGTGTAAAGTGACTTCTCGTCTCCCTTCAGAATGTGAAATTTTAAAAATGATTGCCTTTATTCAAGAACACAATGAGTTCTCTGGAGGTCGCAGATGAGTCAAAAATTGAAATGTATCCGGTATTTTTCGCCGGTTAGAATTATAGCGAAAACACAAAGCGTCTATGATTGCTCGAATCCATCGAGAGACAGGTTGAGCTCGTTGTTCGATTGGCGCCATTTCAATGCGCTAGCCTTGTCAATATTCTATATGTAGATTAATATACAATTTAGATTTCAACATGGCACAACAGATATTATTCAAATTATAACGGAAACAACACACATGTTAAAATCAACAAATATTTTCATTAATTTGACTGATGGTCCTAATTAATCGCATTTTAGAAAAGCCTTTTGTTTCAAGTACAACTACATTGGGCTCCAGTAAAAAATGAAGTCACTGGTACAGCCGTTAGCTCGTGTTTTAATTCCCGTCACCGTTGTAAGAAGGCTGGAATGTCTTTTCTTGTTTTTAAACTGAGTGACATTTTTCTTCTCTTTCAGTGTAAAAGCGACAAAACATAAACCTAAACAATCAAATCTTACAAAAGATGCTGAGCCAATAAACATATAAATACTGTAAATACTGAACTCTATACATAGCCCGAAACAAAAGATGCCAGCAAAGTACACACTTCGATATTCATTATCTAACATAACAACTGAAAAAGAAATATCAGCTTTTTAGCATCATATTTTACTCACCTGTATAGGCCTCGTCGTTTGTAACCATATCACGTGTAAATGGACGACAGGGCCTGTGTTCTAGAAATGTCATGATCGAGAAACAGACATGCTTTGCCGGCTTTGACTTTGTGTAGAGGACACAGATCATTTGAACCAATCAAAAGAAAGATAAAGCTTATATCCAACCCCATTTCAGCCAACCACAAACCTTGTTTGATTCAGTCTCCTCTACACGAAGTAAGAGCGGCTTTGCCTGTCATCCCGCGCAATAGGCTAGGATACTGCATGCGATAAGTCGATGTCAGTTTTGTGCGACAGAAACAGCTATTTTTAAAATGCCTTTGAAATTTAAGCACCATATTGGCCTATGCAAGAAACTCTATAGGAAGGCAAGAATGTATCCACGATTTTTTAAATCTCCTGCTCATGCTTTTCGAAGCCATCGATTACTTTTAATAAATGCAGACATTCTCTTACCCTAACACCTTGAGGAAATAAATTTCTCAAACTTATTAATAATTCATGTTTGATTAGCCAACCACAAATCGCCATTGTGGTCAGGTGGATGAGTTTAGAAATTCAATGAAACACTAGTTCTAAAAACACAGTTATTGCAAAAAGTGAGAAAGCCTAGCAAGTATACCTGTCTGATAACCGTGACTGGCAAAGGCAACAAATTATAACCTAGCAATTAGATGATTAGGTGTCGGATTCGAATTCCAACTTATCACTTTAAACAACCTTTACAACCTTTATTTCGCAATTGTGTTTGTTGGAGAAGTAGGCCCCCTGCTTTATCTGTTTTCTCGTGTTTGGAAACCCAATGAAACACAAAGCCAGAGTTTTTCAAATATTACTTCGCACCTTTTTCCATTGGGAATGTTATATCATCTTCTAGTTGTTGGTCTTCTGCCCCACGATCGCGTTGTTCTGTAGTCTTCTGGTCTTCTTAACTTTCACTAGCTTTCAGCAGTCCTGGCTCTTCAGCCCCAATTTAAGACTATATCAAAAATTTTATATCACCGCTTTGAAAGTAAAATTTTGTGTTGAAATGAAATTCAGCCGGCCACGTTCTAGATAAGGTTTATTTTTGCCGCTTACCATTTTCTCAGAGAAACCTGAATTTTCAGTCAGAAAGTTAAATGCAACAGTTTAAGGCCGCTGAAACTTTGATTGCTAAGAAAGTTTCACGAGGTGTTGCAGGTGTTCGAAGTTTTGTTGCAGACAAGTTTCACGAAAAGTAGAACTGCTTTCTACTTTTCGTGAAACTTGTGTGCAACAAAAGTTCGAAAAAGTTTCACGAAACCGACCATGTTACACGGCGCAACACCTCGTGAAACTTTCTTCGCAACATTGTTCATTTGTTGCACACAAGTTTCAGCTAAAAGTTTCACCGTGTAACACCGGCTTTATATGTAAATGACGAAGCACATTGCATGTAAAATCAGACATTCAAATGGCGGTTTATTTTAGTCGGCTTTTTGAGTGGTATCGAATCTACACGTGGGTTGAGAATTAATCCCTGGGCAGGAACATCTGGATTAAAAAATCAATTTTGGCTAGCACTAGTCGGGTTTTCAGGAACCGGGTCATTAGGCGCGACTCGAGGTACTGCGAGGAAAAAGTGATTTGAAAAAGTAACCTTCGCGTTCGTGCGTAGTCTCACTCGTAGGATAAATTGCAAATTCAACACAAGTTTTTGATATTACTTCACTAGTTACATTCGCTGTTATGCAGCAATAGATCTCACAGCCACAGAATGACGGTATTTCCTCGCTTTATCGCTGAATAAGTTAAATTTTAAAAAAAATTTAATGCATTTTATTTTGGGGTTCAGTTCCGTTTTATGATTAAATGTGAGTAATAGATAAAAATATCAAAAGTGTTTTATCGTTTTTTAATTACTTCAAACGCTTTAGACTTGAAATATTTTTTTCAGTTACTTGATGAGTTTCGGAGCGGAAGCAAGTTGTCTTTTTGTCTTTCACATTTTATTCCAAATATATTCGGACAAATTTATTCACGATTTTAATAAACACTTTTCAATTACTGATCGATACCCGGACGCCGGATTAAACTTATCAATTTTACACCATTTTCAAATCTTCAACGGATTATATCTAAAGATCTTTGGATTTGGTTATGTTTATTTTAATTATCTTTTCAACCACGACAGATTCTCCAAGATGAAGTTTAAGGTTTTTCATAAAAATGACAGCCACGAATTTTCGATTATCTCGAAATGGTTTTAGTTCAAGATAAATCTCTTAAGGCAAAGCAGAACGTGCGTTCTCAATTTGTATTGTTATGGCTTGTGCGGGTTAATGTTGTAATCGGAGAAAACTTTCAAACAAGAATTTTGAACAGAAAAGAAAGTACGTGCTCAATTTAATTGTGAAACTGGTGGTTAATGTTGTAATCGGAGAAAAACTTCAAAGAAGAACTTATTCGCCATTAAGTAGAAATAAAACTAAAAAAGAAATACTGATATATTTGACCGCATTGCCACGAATCTTCTATTTAAACAAACTAAAAAATTCTGATTTCGCACGACTCGGCTATTACTTAAAATCAAGATCTGTTTTTTTATTCTTGATAAAATAAATTTAGTAGTTGTCCAACCGACCCAAAATTTTTGAAACTTGCCAAAAAAAGTAGAAAACAGTTATTAATGTATGAAAATAGCATGCTGATACAAGCTGATAGTTTTATGGCCAAGTAAGTCATAATTTTTATACGCAACATGTCCAAGAGAATACATCAGTATCATGGCGCAAATGTCGCAACTCTGCGAGAGTTGGAAGTGGACGAATTACCACCGCCATAAACTGAACCCATGCGGTCCGGACACTGATGCATGCAAACCTGTTGTTTTGTGTTTCAGCGCAGCATTTACGCTACAAAGCAATAAATTTACGATAAAGAAAAACACTATTCGTTAAAATAAAGCGAAAGTATTATTCACGCAAAAGACTGAATAACCGACTTTTTTTCCCCAACCAAGACCGACCAATAGCTTTTCTCAAAAATGTCTGTAAACATAAAAAATAAGTTGGGAAGGCGTTAACATTTTAGTGGAGTTTTATTCAAAAGAAATTCATAAAAGTTAAGAAAATATAAAAAAACTTTAAGATCTTCATTAAAAGAGAATTTTATAAAAAATCAAATGAAAGGCTTTTCCATGTAATCTGAGATGCAAAATATTGTACTTCAAGAGTGTATATTTTTGTGTGTATAGAAGTTTGATATCCGCCTGTTGAAGTATTTTGAGTAAATAATTCATTATTAATTCTTTCTACATCCAAAACTCACCGATATTTCTTGATTTCCTTTCCTCAAAAACGTTAATCCAAATGGTTTTGGTAAAACGATTTCGGGTTTCTTTGTTGTTCTGATAAAGTCTTCTCCGTTCTCTCGCCTGAATTTCGTAGTGGCTTGTTCTCCCTCAATTGCAATCTCTTTTGAACAAATTCTGTCAACAGTTAAACCAGTGTTTTTTTAACGGGACTGCATCAGTTAACTCCGGCCGGATGCTTATATTAATTTTATTGTTTGTAGCACCTGGGAGACGGTAAGTGAAAAGAATGATTTCTGGAGCTTCCTTTCAAACATATTTCGCTAACTTAGGGTTACTACCAACAAAGGGACGTAAATTTACTATAGAATTTTTTTAATTTTCGAGAGACGTTTTTTTGTTTAATGTTAATAAATGCTAAGCTTTTAAACGCTTATTCTAATTTAACATGAAAAATTTAACTTTATTCTTCGATTCTTATGGGATTAAATAATCTTTTTTAAAAAGCTTTTTATCTTAAGAGACTTTTTAGGGTATTTCTTTTATTGCTATACTGTTTGAAGCAACAAAATACAAACTCACGAAAACCTGATATGGCCGACGAACACATTCTGTACACGCAGCACCTATTGGTTGAGATTATTGCATAACTTGAATTTCTAATTTTAAGAGCTAATTTTTAATTGCGCCCGCTTGTTCATGCAGTACTGAACTCAAAACCGTTTAACTATTAACAATTGTTTACGTATTACGATATCTGCAGTTTACAAAGACTGAGGCAAAACATTAACTGATTAGTGAACTAAAGCAACACGACAGAACCACAAGACAGCCTCAGTCAATTTTATTTTTTACAATTTAATTACTTTAGAAATTGGTATTCAAAAGGACTTGTAGATTTAATTCCAGTCAAAGACTCGACAAAAGTTATATTTCTTTTTTGCTAAAACTCCAATCTTTTTAGACAACCCCTCTGTTTACATGGAATTTTATTTTATCAGCTTGCAAAAACGTTGCCGCATTAATTATGAACACTTAATTTTTATTTTCAGTATCCAACGAAATGCAATCTATCGATGGATGTTTCGATGAAAACAATGATTAAAATTTTATGTGATTTGTAAGTTAAATTACAAAACTAGATAACAAAACACTATTGACACCTGCCCTGTTATTGCGCGATTTTCGAAATGACTCATAAATGTCTCACGTGTTATTTCTAAACCAATCAGTTTGTTCGTTGCTTACTTATTTTTATTTCAGCGGACGTGCACAATGACCTGTATTCATGCAGTGAAAATCAATCTATCGATGTTTCGATGATAAAAATTGTATGTGATTTGTAAGTTAAATCACAAAATATGACGCATCGCACGAAATATCATGAAACCCTGTCCTGCTCTGGCAAAACAGTGGGAAATCAACGCTGCGCATGATTATGAAAATACATTATAAATGCAAAACAGTACGTAATAACTGAAAGCCGACCTGTGCGTGTGGCCTATAAAATAACCGAGTGGAACTGTATACACAATGCGCATGACCGTGTGAAATTACCTTATTGAGAGAGCAACGGTCAGTCAATAACACGGCAGAATTATTCAAAAACGAAGTGGAGAAGTTGACGCCAGGGAGGAGGGTTAAGGGAGACCAAAATATAGACTCTAAAGACAAAGACAAGACAAATATTCTTTCCTAGAACGCCTCGCATTTCTCATAACATGTATGTAACAACGGGTTTCCAGGGAACTAACAGTTTCTGTTGGCCAGAAGAGGACGGACATCAACTTTAGCCTCAACCAAGCGGTACCGTGTTTCTCCACAAGAGAAAAGTTAGAAAAAGCCGCGAACTTCAAATAACTTTTTCCTTATCATTCGCAAACAAAGAATTCTTGTCAGTGACAAAAGAGAAACGCAAACATTAGAGCGACTAAACGGCAAAAGCTAATTAAACCGAAAGAAACTGAAATATGCGTAACTACTTCCATTTGACATGTGACGGAGATGTCTTGGGTATTGCTTGTTTTTACAAGGATACTTTTTTTAGCTTTTTTCCCGAAACATTACTTACAACTAGCTAGCCCTCAACTTTTTGAAAGCGCTTTACGTACAAGTATTGTTAATAACTGAGCAAAACGTTTGTGAGTTCATTTCTGACTACTCCTTATTAATTAAAAAGTGTTCTACATCGCCTGTGATGGCGTGGATTATCAATAAAGCCTAGGTTTCAACATTTTCAACATCCGTTCCATTTTGTTGAATCCTGTCGAAGGGTGTTGAACACTGGGTTTCAACGTTTCAACAAAACTGCGCGAAAAGTCTGGTATTCAGCACCGGGCCCCAACCCATTGTTTTCCGTAGACATACCATGCAAGAGCTCATTAGAGAATATTGAAGCATCCGCGCTAACAGCTTCAACAACATTCAACATTTTCGATAACAAAAGAAATGTTAAATGAGTGTGAACCAAAGTTTAAGCTCTTTCAACATCGAATCGACTTCGTTTCAACATTGTTGAAAGGGAGTGTAAAACGGTTTAACATCGCCGTTAACAAAATCGAATGGATGTTGAAGCAAATGTTAAAACCATAAACGCAGAGCTTAAAGATTTAAATGCAAATCTTTCGTAAAGGCAGTTGGTAACAGATTTCGGGCTTTTTTTTCACATTCAGTTTTTCTTTTTCCATTTTGCCTTGTTGGTGTTTTTAAGTAAAAATAGTTAAATATGTATCAAGTTCTTCTGCTTATATGAGATGATTTGAACCCATTTATTGACTATTGATAAAAATGTAAATCGAACTTCATCTGTACAGTTATTATAGTTTGTTTATCACAGAAATAGTCGTTGTATAAGTACAGTAAAAATCTAAGTGAACCAAAATTTTAGTATCAAATACATCTCGCAAGAATAAATATTTTAATATTTTACAAACAGTGAAAAGAAATCATTATCTAAAAAATAACTATCTCAGAGCATAAACAAAATATGAAAAACCACTAATATTTTCTTTTATACACGACAAGCCGGTGTTTTAAACAACACGACTTCAAATGAAATCCACTTTTTCCACGTTAATCTTGATGGGCGCTTTTGACTGATCGCGAGACCAACGGAACTCCTTTGACAGGGGAGGAGACGGCTGTGTTTTGGAGTTTAAGGTTCTCACGCACGTAGTTTTTCTTCTGTTTGACAGTGCGTCGGTGCGCATGACCAGTAGAGCCAACCACTGACTGAGCTGTTGGAGGCGCATACTCTGGCGTTTTACCGATGACATCATATGTCCACTGCATATCGGACGTCTGATAAAATAAAGGTGAGATATGAGATTTAAAGTGTCTATATGGCGAACAGTTCGGTTTTGGTATCTCTAAAATGCGCAGAAAAGTATTCTGAAAGAATTTTCAATTCCTTAACATTTTTGCCACAAAATCGAGCTTTAAAGTTCCCGCGCCGGCCACGCCCAACGAAGATAACCGGAAGTTGCTAAATCTGGGACCAGAAAAGGCCTTGACGTCACTTCAGGAATTGTCGACTCTTCTTGCCAATTCGTTTCACTATTTCATTGTATTTCCAAACAAACCCGATCATTTCCTGGCGTAAACAATCCGCAAAATGATCGGGTTTGGATATAAATACAAGGAAACAGTGAAATGAAGAGTCGACGATTCCTGACATGACGTCACGGCCCGTTCTGAAGCCAGACTTAGCAACTCCAGGTCATCCTCGTTGAACGTGGCTGGAGTGGGAACTTTAAAGTCGATTTTGTAGCAAAGCAGTTGCGGAACAGAAAAAAAATATTTGGGAATACTTGTTTATTCAGTATAAAGTTAGCAATAACACAAAGAACCTGTAGTCCGTATAAACACTTTAAGGATCCGCGGGGACACTCCTAAATGGCTTCTTGGTTTTACACGGCAAAACAGCTTTTCAAACCTTCATTATTCATCACAAGAAGGTGTTATTTCTTTATTCTTTTTAATTGATGAAAATAGATAATTACTTGAGAATCCAATGTGAAGTCTAATAGAGAATTCACAATTTTACTGACATCGCAAACAAAACTACACGTACCTGTATAACAAGCTTGGCGCGATGAGTTTTGCCATATATGGAGGGCTTGTACGTGATCTTGATTAGAGTCCCCTCAGAACCAATTGCTAGTAATCTCCCGGATGAAGGTGTGACAGCAAATTCTGCATCCGATCCGGGAACAAAGTACGCCTCAAATGGGACACTGAGACTAAAGGTAGAAAAAGATTAAATGGGCAAACAATCACAACAAATTTCCTCAATTTCTTTCCTCTCTTCCCCTTTTAATATTGTTATTGCTCTTTTGGCTTTCTTTTAAGATTCATGGCAACTACTTAGAAACCATTTTTAAAAATATTTAAAATACTTCCAAGCCTTTGATTTGCCCCAGATTCGACAAATGTTTCACAAATTTAAGAAGACTACCAGGAGCTTTTGTAACTGGAAAACAATTCCAAATGTTTTTCAGAGCCCCAAAGAAAAATTCTAAATTTCAGGAATTTTCAAGGACTTCCCGAAGCACTGCGAACCCTGTAATTAGCTGTTGTCAATTTTGCAAGGGAAGAAAAGCCGGAGTACCCGGAGAAAAACCCTCGAAGTCAGACTGAGAGTGGGAAAATCTCAGTCAACGTGTGCAATGCAGGATTCGATCCCGGGTCGTAGAGGTGGAAGGCGTGAATGATTAACTACCTTGTTTGACTGTTAAGTTTGAATCCAACAGTCGAGTCTTTGTTCAGTCCTGCTGCGTCTATACAAATCGTGTCGTCAACTTCAGGTTCTGTGGCGACCAAACGGACAGGAAATCTCCATACACCTCCCGATGCCGCAGACACAACCAGTTGAACACTATGACTTCAATAAATAAAGAATGAAACAAAATTAAGATTAAACTTTTAAGTAATTATATATCTCTTCTAAAATTCATTTTTCAGTTTGGACTTAACTAAAACTCAATTCGATGAGTAGAAGTTCTTGTAACATTATTGTCATCATCAAAATTGCTATCTCTATCATTCTCAATGCCACTAAAATCTTTCAATTGTTTTTGGTTATCATCACATCATCATGTCGTTGTCGCTATCACTAACAGTATCACCATCACTGTCACTGTCACTAACACCATTACCATCACTGTCACTAACACCATCACTGTCACTAACACCATCACTTTCACTCAGACTGTCACGTACCACTGGATCATCATTACAATTATCACTTTCACGTCTTATTACTTGCTGACATTTTGCTTTCTTACCTAAAAGGTTTATACGGGGCAAAAACGAAGTTGAACACCAAACTAATGACTCCAGAAACTTGATTCTTCATCTTCCTCACCAGACTCAATCCAAGGGAGCGCTCGATGGCAGAATGGCTCTCTGAATCGCTGTATTCGAGTTCGTACCTACAAGTTAAAAGTAAGCTCCAGATCTGATACATATATTAGTGCTACTACTATACGGCGGGATGGTTGGCGCGATGGTAAGATCTCTGCCTTTTAACCTTTTAACCTGAGTCAATAGCTTTCATCCGCTTAACACCACAGAAACCGGAGATAAGCGCCGGGCTCCAGTGGGCCACTTAAGCCTCGTTTCCATATGATCGCTCACGATCGCCGGATCGTTGAAAATGCTGCCAGCGATCGTCAGTGATTATATGGAAACACTTTTCAGCGATCGGGCGATCGTCAGCGATTGTCAGCGATCGCTGAGATAGAAAAATTTCTAACTCAGCGATCGTGAGCAACCATCAGCAACTGTCAGCGATTATATGGAAACACATTTCGCGATGGCTGACAATCGCCTGTTCGCTGAAAAGTGTTTCCATATAATCGCTGACAGCATTTTCAACAACCCGGCGATCGTGAGCGATTATATGGAAACTAGGCTTTAGGATCGTAACAGGATTTAGCTTACCACTATAAAAGGACAATATACTAAACTAAGAACTTAAGCATCTGCCCGACCAAGGCCGGTGCTTATCTCTAGTTTCTTTAGTGATAAGCAGACGACAGTCTTTGAATCCACATAGGTAATGATGAAGCTGGTGATGATATAACGACTATGGTGGCAATGATGATGGTGGTGATAATGATAATGGTGGTGGTGGTAATGATATATGTGTGCGATGATGAAAAGTGTTGATGGTAGTGATGAAAGTGATTACCGTGATTTTGATGATAATGTTGATGATAAATGCTAGCAATGATGATTTTGAAAACGATAACTGTTATAACACTAATTAGCAGAAATCTACTCACTACCTGTCATAATTCGCCTGTTTTAAAATAGCTAAAATCAAGGTAAAAGTTAATAAAATCTATAAAAGAGTTACCGAACGTTTTCGAACAATATTGTTCATCTTCAGGGTATAAAACTGACTGTTCCCCAAGGGCATATTGTTCGAAAACATTCGGAAACTCTTTTATAGATTTTATTAACTTTTACCTTGATTTTAGCTACTCACTATCTATTGCAAATGTTGTAATCTGATTGGCTACCAAACTCACTATCTATCGCAAATGTTGTAGTCTGATTGGCTACCATACTCACTATCTATCGCAAATGTTGTAGTCTGATTGGCTACCATACTCACTATCTATCGCAAATGTTGTAATCTGATTGGCTACCATACTCACTATCTATCGCAAATGTTGTAATCTGATTGGCTACCATACTCACTATCTATTGCAAATGTTGTAATCTGATTGGCTACCATACTCACTATCTATCGCAAATGTTGTAATCTGATTGGCTCGGGTGATAGATAATGCCTGTGAAATCCAATTTATCGTCTACAGTTTCCAATTTTCAGTCGTTCGTGAAGAAAATTTGAAGCTTCTAATTAACAAATCAGTTCCAGTAAAACAAAGGAAGCAACAAAATATGGCGAGCACACCGTGCAGCACGCGAAAACACTTTATCATCAACATTAAATGTTTGAATAAATCAAAACTTTGTTCAGCAAAAACTTATCGTTATTATTTTGTTAATTCTCCAGAGATTTCTACTACAAAAATTAGAATACTCGCTCTCAATTTCAGTCCGCATTTGATGGAATGACGAGGGCGAACCACACAGAAATTGCGAGCTTGTATTGAATACTATTCTAATAGTTCAATAGCAGTTTCAGAAGAAAGAAAGTACCAAAATAACAAGGTGAAGGAAAAATAACTTAAATATGACATCAACTCTAAGAGAACCTGAATTCCTCTGGCACGTTGATATGGTCAAGTCCAAGGTCTGTATCACTGATTGATTTGTGTCCCAGGATGTGGATGGGTGTCAGAGCTCTAACATAGGATGCATAACCTGCATCCATGGTGTGGGCTGCTACACCGGTCAGCGATACCTCCACACGCTCTTCAACCCGGCTCCGAGCTCGACACTCAATGCATGGAGCCTGGGACTCTTTTACAGGTCGAGATTCGGGAATTCCTTTAACTGGGAATATCCAAGAAAGTCCGCTGACCAAACTTGAAGTTACAAGTCCCGTGTAAGAACCTGAGTTCCAGTCGTCGCCATCCTGTTTGCGTAGACTAACCGTAACTGATGCATCATGCTGCTGCATTGTATCAGGCGCAAAGGATATTGGGATATCTAGTATGCCATTTGGTGCTAAGCTTATTCCGTTGGTGTGCTTGAGTAGGAGGCAAAAAGCTGACTCTTTTGCCTTGGTCTCATCACGCATACTGCCAAACACCCCTATTGATGCAAAAATAATGAGATTATTTGAGATGCTGAATGTATGTAGCTATTCGTTTCCACTATAAAATGCAGTTACTTAAAATCTCTTCACGTGGCCGTTTGAGAGCCGATGACCACAGTGGATGCTAATAAGGGGCGTCACCCATAACATCTGTTACGACTGAGCTGATTCAGTGTTACTGGTGAAGATGTTCATTACAAGTACAAAGCGAAATTAATAAAGAAATGCTACGGGTGACACCTTTAATGAAGCAGCTGCTTAAAAATGTATTGACATCCCTGATCACATAACGGTTTAAACTGTTCTTTGTGCGAATATCTTTTTAATGAATTCACACAATAGAGCTAAGCTAAGCTAAATCCTTTTACGAGCCAAAGTGGTCCATTGGAGCCGGTGCTTATCTCCGGATCCTATAGTGTTAAGCGGATGAGAGTCAATGACTCTTTGGACGGGACACTAATCCATCGCAGGTTAGCCCCCAGCAGAAGCTGGTACTCATTTACCGACCTCGGGAGGATGGAAAGCTGAGTCAACTTTGGCGGAAAAGAAGGTCGTACAAATGTTCAACACTTAGTCCCACAAAGGAAACATATACAAATTTAAATGTTTCCACAGTAACGTTGAATAGCATCCCGTTGAAGCCAGAATTTTAGGCTTCTTTTTCGCAGTTACTTAAATTGTGTTTATACCGCGAAGATCGTATAATAACGCCACAGTAACATTTACTAGATTGCAATACTTTTCTGTGGAAGGGTTTGAGGGCTAACGAGTTTGTAATTATGGTTTTAAAGCCACTGTCAGATATCGAGTTTTTAGTAACTGTCGTTTTATGTAAAGTTTAAAAACAGCATTGAATGTGACTGAGCTCGTCTGAAATAAAACTCACCCATTCGCGACAATGATCTTTCTTTCATGACCACGTCCACTACAACCTCGTCATCTGTCGGGTTTCTAAACGGAATGATGATCGATGAGTTTCCGCCCAGCTCCGAGTAAATATTGATTGGATCTGCAGGCTGTGGAGTCATACCTGTGCCTGACGCTAAGAAGACCCAGTCACCCAGCTGTAGAGAGAAAGAAACCCTTTTTCAAAATAAAAAAAGAACTGTCTTCCACATTCCCCCCAACTTCCGTCAGGGGTAACAAGTGAGATTCCAACAAAAAGGGATGAAATAGAATTTGACTGTCGGGAATTAAACTGGTGCTTCCAAAAATGAAAGCTAAATATTTCCAGGGTTCTTTCCCTCTGCTCAAAGCAAAATTCCAGGACTTTTCCAGGTAATTTCCAGGTGTGCTGAACCTTTCCAAGGTCTCGATATATGGGAGACACTCTAAGATAAAATCAATTTGAACACCAAAATACCAACTTTCTTCACACGATCGAAAGTAGCGATGTTATTTTGGTATTATATAAAAAACAAAAACCAGGACTAAAATAATTCTATCGGCACAAATTACACTAAGTGGACTGCAAACCTAAAATTCAAGGATTTTTCCAGGTTGCTTTTGAAAAAAAAGGAATTCAAGGAATTCAAGGAATTCCAGGCCTGGAAAGAAAAATCCCGAATTTCAAGGATTTCCAGGTTTTCCAGGTGGCGTACGAACCCTGCTTTAATTTTCATATCCCCTCCGCCCTCAACTGCCGCCCCTGCCCCAAAACATGCTCAGACACACCCTCCGGCCATTCTCACTAAACTGTTGCCTTTTTTCTAAAAGCTGAACAAACAAGGTCTTCTGAGTTTAAAAATGGGTGATCAAATAATTTGACGAAAATATTAAATGGCATTGTATTCATACCCACGGTATAAATTCCTCAGTCACACACGCTAAATTTTGTTGTATCTCATAAAATAAGTTAAATCTATAATCAAAATCCCTGAATTCGACACTTGTCGTTAGATGAAAGACGACCATCAGTAAATATGTTTTTATGTTGCGTTGCTCTTCAGATATTTGTTGTCGCACAGACTTCAGATAGGCCATTTGTTACATTCGTACTTATATCCAGATGTTTGAAAATGACTTGATGTTAATACAACTACATATAAAAAAACGCGATTTCTTAACAAATGCTGTGAAAGTATCCAGCACCACAGTTTTAAGATGTTACACACTTTTCCACTCACAAAACGTTACATTCTTAGGCAAAATAAAGTTACAGGCCCAAATTTTAATATGTCGGACATCCAGGGACACATCTTTCACGATGCATTACGAATACAAACAACTCTATACAAACTGCATTCTGAAGAGACACTGATGTTAGTGGGTCCCTTGCCGGGGCCGTGCAGATAAATACAACGGAATATGGAAGAAAGAACATAACTTTGGGTTCTACAAAGCTGCTGCTTTTACAATACATTTTAAAGACTGTGATCAAATAAAGGAACGATTACGAAACCAAGGTCGTGAAAACCTATTTTATGATACTGTAAACGCATCTTTAAAAATAAGGTTGCAGAAATTCAATTTGTATTCACAAAACCGACTAAAACTGCCCTAACGGTACACTGTGTAGCGTTTAATGAGCGGAGGCAAGGCTCAAAAACATCTTTTAATTGTGCAACGGGGGTATCGACGGTGAAATTCGGGTTTCTTTGTCACCGCAAGATTTGCAAAACAAAAATATAGTTAATTTGTTCACTCTAGTCTCTACTTAAAAAAGAAGTGTCTATCTTGCTTGTGAGTAAAATTCTTTCTTGTACACTAAAAAATTACTAGTTTGGAATACTATGTCCATGCATCCCTGTGCAAACGTGTATGTTCCCATATTCTGGTAGGCTGAACTACCATGCACTCCCTTAAACACAGAGTAACTGTATGCAGCATGATTACCTTGTGAGCTACCACAATCTAGAGGATTTACTTTTAAAAGTTTTATATTAAGTCATTATAATAACGATATTGGACTTTAGTTTATAGTCACAGTCTTGTAACATAGGTTAAATAATCATTTCTTGCCCCTTTTTTTCAGATTTGTCCTAAAATTTAGGTTATATCAAAAAAATCCAGCACCACCGTATCAAGACCTTTGACCTCTAATAAAATCTCTTCTCAAAGAATATTTTTAAACATTCGTAAAAATGCTGCATACAAACTAAGGTTTGTTGCCGTCTGGAAAAACTGACCAACGTTTTTCACCAGGTTTTTTAACCTGCAATTGGCCAAGGTTGACACAGGTTTCGTGAGAACACTTAATCTGCTGGGTTTTGAAGAACTAACATGTTTATAAACAATTAAGGTACCAAATACAATCTTACTGTCAATTCTTGTCAACTGTAAAAGCCATTTGGCCCCAAGTTATTTTTAGTCAAAGAAATACACTTAAATCCGAAAAAGTTAAATTAGCAGTACAATCAAACTTAAAAAAACGTGTTCTTTTGTCTCAGTTTATTGCTATTTATCACTAAACCCAGCAACAAAACAAAACATGTATTCTTAAAATTAGCATCTTTTAAATGCCCAAGAAGAGACACATGCAACTTGTTAAAGAACTAAGTAAACATGTACATAAATACTCAAGTTCTTTAGATATGGATCCCATACAGTATACTGAATACAATAGGTAACTTTACACTTAGGTTCACCATAAAAATGCTCTGTCTTAAAACTGAAGAAATAAAACACTGAAAAACATTTTTCAGTTTTCATGTAGGACGTGTAATGTTCATTTACCGTAAAAGAGTTGATATGAACAAAAGCTGGATAGAACTTTGTCACAAGTCCTTCTCTCAATAGCCCTGGTATTGTGGTGGGGCCATGCGTGGGCCAACTCCTCCTCGTCCCATGATGGTGCTAATGGGACTACCTCTTGGATGTGGTCCCCCACGGGGATATTGAATCCCCCTTCCAGTACCAGGCCCACCACGTCCACGGGGTGCACCTCGTCCTAATAAACCTCTCCCTGGATGTGCACCCCTACCACTGAGCGCACCCCTACCACTGAGCGCACCCCTTGGTTGTTCACCTGCTCCACCACTGTGCCCTGCAGAACCTTGCAATAGGCCATTACCTGAAAGTGTGCCGCCTCGACCAGCAAACCCAACTCGATTTCCTTGTACTCTTTGCTGTTGTACGTTAGGAGCCGATCCACGTGCAGAAAGAGCACCTCTTGTTGTAGAAAGTCCTCTTGTGGATGGGGTGACTTGAGTTCCACGATTTGGTGGTGTCCCTCGCATGGCCATACTCCCTCTTGTGGGTGGTGTCCCTCGTGTGCCGATGGTACCTCTCGTTGGTGGAGTGCCTCTTGTTGGTGGGGCACCTCTTGTTGGTGGGGCACCTCTTGTTGGTGGGGCACCTCTTGTTGGTGGGGTACCTCTTGTTGGTTGGGTACCTCTTGTCGGTGGCGTACCCCTTGTTGCTGGCGTACCCCTTGTTGGGGCTCCTCTCGTTGGAGGGGCACCTCTTGTTGGTGGAGTACCTCTCGTTGGTGGGGTACCTCTTGTTGGTGGGGTACCTCTCATTGGTGGAGTCCCTCTTGTTGGTGGAACCCCTCTAACGGATGTTACCCCTCTTGTGGGAGGGGTTCCTCGCGCTGGCACTGTACCTGAAGACTGCTGTGTTGCATAACTAACACTGGTTGGAGCTCCTGCATTTCGGAAAACTGGTGTATTCTGTTGTTTGACACTTGCCTGATTAGGCACTTGCCGAACCTGAGACTGCTGACTAAGTAAATTTTCTGAGGTATTGCGTGATGCTGTGCCTTGTACTGAATAACTACCCAGAGTGGCCGTTTTGTTGTACGAATACGCAGTGACAGTAGTAGGTGCTTGAGACTGAGCCATAACGGAAGAAACAAGCTTGCTATGGCTTTCTTGGGCAAGTGCAGCATACTGTGGTGCAGTGACAGGAGGTGCAGCAGACACACTGCCGTATGATGAAATATTGGTGGTACCAGCCACTGCAGATCTTGTCAGAGCAGCAGCAGGCAATATTGGTTGGATCTGAACCATAGAAGTGGCTGTTTCTGTTGTTTTATCGTAACCAGTAACACTGGTTCCCAGTGTGGCTGCGACTTTGGCTGCTGGGAACAGAGGTGAAGTAGCAGTTGGTGTGACAGATGCAACTGCAGCTGAACCTGTGCCATACGCAGAGTAGGAGAAAGCTGATGATTTTAGTGTCGTGGCTGTCGTGTTTGTAGTTGCAGCATACAAAGTTTTTGCCGATTGACTTGGACTGACGGAAGTAGTATATGCTGTTCCAGAGGTGTTGCTGACATACGATTTACTTGCAGAAGCACCAGTACCACTGACAGAAACAGTAGTATTCTTTGCAGTTGTTCCAGGGTTAAGTATGCTAAGAATCTTGGCTTGCAGGTCGGCTTGTTGCCTTGCTATTGACTGTGGATCAGATGCTGGCTGGCTACTCTGACTTGATACTCCTAACCAGAAATTTCAGGCAAATGGCAAAATGACGATTTTAAACAACATTAACAAGTACATTTTTTTGACATATAGTTTTTAACAAAAGTTAACAATCTTCAAAAGTGGAATCGATAATTAGTTCGTCTATTACCCAAATAAAGTACACTCGATTTATCATGGTAAGGGCTAAGAACTACACATTTTGGAAAGAAAGTTTAATTAGTTAGAGGTTTCAACGCTAGTACATGAATTTTTCAAAACAGAATAGAAAATACAAATGCAGGATAAAATATAAATATCAAAAAAAGTTGCAACGTTTCATTAATAAATATGCCCTCGCATACTTTTGATGCAAAAGATTTGACTTCGTTAACAGGGTTCCTGCAGCTCAGAACTGCTCAAATTTAAGACCTTTCTAAGACTTTTTAATGCCAAAAATCATAATAATGTAAGACATATCCTATGAATTAGATTTTTAACACAAATTCACAAAATGGAATATCTAACGACTGATAGAACAATGATTTTACCATCTTTATCAAGATTGACCTTTCAAGACCATACACGTACAAACTCCAACTGAAATTAAGTTTGAAAATAATATAAAATTGAAAATCTCTGAGCAATAAAAAAATTACTTTTAGTGTATACTTGAAAGTTCATTTAAGTACTGGTAATGTAAATGTCATCCTGGATGTCACAAAAGGTTCACCAGAGCACATCACAAAAGATCTCATGTGACATCGAACTCGTCGCTCTACGGCCGCGTGACCTTTGATGAAGTCATGTGGCTTGAAAATCATACCAAAGCTTCTTCTGACTTGCGCACTCAGCAGACAGGAATAAACAAACAACACGCGTCGTTCGTCCGATTTACTAGCACAAAATTTAGTGAATGTCCCAAGAATATATAGAAAAGCGACTGCTATTGAGAAACTCATTTTCAATTTTTCACAATTTGTTGCCTTTTAAGACCTCAGGGAGCAATTTTACTAAACCTTTTTATGGCCTTAAATTTGCAAAGAGACTTATAATGACTTTTAATGCTGCGCAGGACCCCTGAAGGCTAGTTCATATGCACCACTGACCAGGCAGGCGAGCTGTAAAACCAGTTGCACTGTTATCATTACCGGAAGAGACATCTTATGAAAGATATCTTTTTAGACTACTAAAGCTGAGCTGAGAAATGCATTTCTTCAAATGTACCTTTCGAGGTATATTCAATAAAAAGAAATATAGTGGTGGTAGTTTTGTAATAAAATTCAGATAACCATTTCGATATGAAAGATATCTTTTTAGACTACTAAAGCTGGGCTGAGAAATGCATTTCTTCAAATGTACCTTTCGAAGTATATTCAATAAAAAGAAATAAAGTGGTGGTAGTTTTGTAATAAAATTCAGATAACCATTTCGATAGGCAAGTAAAAACAAAAAATCATTTGCGAAGCAAAGCTGATTTATGCCATAAAAATCGAATGGGCTGCCCAAAACATTTCCAACCGCTGCCTTGCCCTGACACGTAAGAAATAGTATAAAAGGTCGCTTAATAGTTTACCTCCTGATCCATTAGACGTTCCTGAGTCTTGAGCTCCAAGCTTTTGTTGTTGCTCCGACAAACCGCTGATCAGTTTTGACAGTTCATTGGCTGTGAGGGATTTACCTGCTGCAGCAGCACTTAACAACTGGCTAACATCCTGATTAACAGTGGCTTGTGTTGTTGGGGTGCTATTAGTGGTAGAAGCGGTGGGCTTCTCAGCAGCCCTACTGCTACTACTAGAAACTGAGCCAGCACTAGACAGACCTGGCTGTTTTTGTGATCGTTCACGAAGGTCTGCCATATACTGATCAAAATTTTGTCCCACGAGCTTAATAGCATCTTCGAGAGGCATATTCCTGTGCTCTGTGTAAAAACAAAATGAGCATGTTTAAGTAAAAGGAAAAGATGGTTAAAAAGCTCCTTCTTCCCTTTCTTAAAAAAAAGCTTGACTACCATATTCTTCTTTGCCGAAGACAAAAAAATGCATGTCCACGGTGGTCTGACAATCAGTACGACATTTTTAACCAACTGATAATAATGTAAATAAAAAAATGTTAAGTGAGGTTGGGAGGCCAATTGTTTCCATTCCACAAGTAGAAATTTTGCAAACAATATCAAAAAAGTTAAGTGAAATGAGTAAAAACATCCAAGCAAAAGATCCAGAGGTTTCTTTGAAAGGAAGTCTGAACGGGGATAAAACTCGTTGTCTTTCTCCAATTCCAAGGCTATTACACAAGATACTACTTTTGAAACCACTCGCTTTCAAAAGCACCTCTAAAGGCACAAAAAACACACCACAACTAAATATTTTCCTAAAAAAGAAAGGGATCGGCAGAGACAAAGCAATCTGCACTCCCGGTTCATTCCTGTTTAATGCAAAATCGAAACTGTTGTTTGATAGATCGAGCTCGCAAAAACAGTGTTTTCAAAGAGGTTCCCAAATGTAAAAACAATTTCCAGTTGGTGTTGAAGTAAAGACTTCCCAATTACAGAAAAGCGGTTGTTAAAAGCCAAAAGATTCACATGATTTCAACAGACAACATGAACAGGTAGGTTTCGGTTTTGTTGGTGCATTTGCTTATCCGCAGTTCGAGACCTACCCTTAAGCACGTTTATAAAATATTTTGGATGGTACGTGCGTTTTGATTGGTCAATAAGTGTGTTTTCATAGCATTAACAAGCACAAAAATGACGTTTTATGCTCCTACACGTTCTGAGAATTTGTGCTTTCATAACATGAAAAAACGTGCTTCGTGGATATTTTTTTAATTTTTTTAGAGAAGAAAAAAATTATTTTCTCCTCGCCTTCACAGGTTAGCGAAAACATCGGCAAAATTTGTGAGAAGTCTCGAGCAGGAAAAACTCTCAACTGCGTCTCAGCGTTTTACTGATCTTCTCCCAAGCGTTTGCCTCGGTTTTCACCAGGCTATGATACCACGTTACTGTACGTTTAGTCCCTTATAGTAACGAAATGATGGACGTCATCTATCCACGATTTCAATAATTTGTGATTCAAAATTGTACAAAGAAGACGATTAGCAACTATGGCAGCAATGATATTATTGATAATTGTTTTTTTATACTAATCGTTTCTCACATATAAGAAATGAAGGTGACTTTAGCTTTATAGTACAAGGAACGTCTTTGTTAAATGCGATGATGAAATGACCATGAACAGTAGATAAAGGTAAAACATAAAAGAATTCTGAAAAACAAACGTTCAACAAGTTTCACTCAGGATATTTTTTGTGATTTATAATGACTCACACATAACCTTATGCAGGCTCAATCAATCAAGCCAGCTGGAATTCATATACCCACTACCTGAAATTTGTAAATAAGAGCTGCGTATCCAAGATTTAAAAAAGGAAAATGTCCAAGTCTGTTTCTGTTTTATAACATGGAGGTTTTAAGAAAGAAAAAGAAGGAAAAATCAAACAGAAGATGTTGCCTGTATGGTGGTCTCTGATGGATGGCCGTTAGCACGTCTATTACAAACAGAAGAACGACGGTTGCATATTACCTAATTTCTTTTTTGGAAAATTGGAGAACACATTCGTTTATGGCAATTGTTTTCAGACATGTTCAGTAATTGAGGGAATTTCAAGTCATTAAAAAACTAGGATGACTTGTTTATTTCGCTCTGCAGAACAAAGCAAAGACTAGATAAAAGTTAAGAGTGAAAATCGATGATTATTTTGGGGTGCATTTTCCTTAATTTTTGGGCCTTTAGGATTGTCAATTACTGCAGTCACGTTTCGTATATTTCAAAACTGATATGCAAAATTTCTTCGGACGTCCAGAATTTTTCCTATAACAATTTAACCCATAGGGTAGGTAGTAGATGGATCTACTCCTTCCAACTAACTTTTGATCCAGTGTCCATGTGGCAGCAATATCTGTTTTAAAGCTGCATCAATTTGGGTATAGTATTTGATTGTATCTTTCATTTCGATTCCATAGGAACGTAAATGATGACCCCAACTGATGAAGCTAAAACGATCTCGTTTTTTCACACCTTAACATGATAGAGCAAAACCCAGCCGGGTTAATCATAAATTATAAGATACATAATTCATGGGCAACAAAATATAACAGCTTCAAAAGCTAATTTGGGAGTATTACAATGTGTCCCCTTTCCGTTACCCCTCGAGCGTTTATTGGTTGAAAAAGTACAACAGGAGTGAAGTAACCTTCCATCTCAGGTGGAATTTCGGAAGAAGAAATGGAGCTAAGTGTATTCAAAATTTTCTTACCTGATGTACATAAAGTAAAGCAATACTACTTAAAGCAGTACATCTTTACTCTCTCGAAACTCGAGTACATCTATTCACATGTAACAACACGAGGCACTCAGACAACGAATGTAGCCACTAATATATCATAATCACGTTTAAGTTGTTCAAGTGTATGAATATCGAAGATACCACCAAATAACTTGAGATTTAAATTTCAGAAAAAAATAACCAGTTAAGCTGCTCAGCAAAAATTTAACTTTTCATCGGTGTGTCTGTTTAATAAAGTAAACACTCACGTTTTTGCTTAAACTTTGCAAACATGCATTCTCGTGTCTCACGTGTTTGGGTTGGGACCATATTGGACAACATGTAAAAACTGTTCTCCAGTTTAAGCAGTGAATTGAACCTTCTCTCCTAGAAATCTTACTTACATGGAAGTGATGCTTAAACGTAATATGTAAATTTTTAAAAAATTGCAAAACTTTAGTTTCCTTATTACGTAACATTGTAAAGTGCTGCTGGTTACTTAGGAAAAACAACGCTACAAAAATAAATTATATCAATACTATAATTATTATTATTTTCATTACTATTATTATTATTATCATTATTATTTACTAATATTATTATCATTATTATTATTTAAGGCAAGCATTCTCAACATTACGTACAAATTAAATTAACTTATCTCTCACAACAACGAACGAGTCTAATCAAAATGTTTACATTCCATTCCCAACTCTGAAACATTTTAATTAGTTTCAAACTGTTATCAATGCCACTTCTGGGTGGATCTCTACCTCTTGATCTCAGAGTTGCTACAGTCATGGTGCGCCATCGGGCTTTGAGAGCAATGAGAAGCAAATCAACTGGCCATTGTGGATATCTCGGCAATTCAGAGGGTGTTTTTATGATCAGATTTCGGTTCTTTCTTCTAAAAACGTTCTATTCTTTAACTACTATTATCCAAGGTAAACCAATTCTTTAAACGGATCAGATCCAGCGAGTATCATTGGCAAAACAGAAGAAAAAGAGAGGAGGAAAGATTTATTTCTCAGCCGGTAGGCCAAATGGAATTGTGATAGTAAGACTGCCACACCTAACATAAATAGACCATTTCACAGTTCCTGAAAGGTAACCAAGCTTATACAAGAAACCGAGGCGAAGGTTGATGTCGCACAGTTAGGGAAGTGGAAACAATCTATATGCTGATGAGTTTCTTTTTTATGATAATTATTTCCAGTTCTCTAACTGTGCCAGGTCAACCTTTGCCTCAGTTTCATATAGAGGCTTGGTTACCTTTGAGGAACTGTGAAATGGTCCATTGTATTATCTTCCAAATGATAAAAAGCCGCGAATTACTGGCTCCGTCATCAGATCCAAACTCGTTACCAGTCTCCGCAGACACCAATTTGGGCTGTTTTTAGCAACTTTGAGCAAAAAAGGTTGGTTTTTTACCTCTTCAACTATTCTAGGTTTTTATAGCTGTTTACAATTCAAATAATAATAATAATAATAATAATAATAATAATAATAATAATAATAATAATAGTAATAATAATATTGAAAATAATAGCAACAG
>JAODFW021049720.1:0-16823 GCA_027575235.2 Palythoa mutuki | reverse complement strand
TCATTCATTTCATTAAACTGATGATGGCATAAGCATGCCGAAACATGTCTTTTAAAAAAGTTGTTGTGTTTTTTCAAATATTAACTATCCTAATAATCTGTATATTATACAGAAAAAGTTGCACCATTTATTTATAACCCTTTCTCAACTGACAAATCTTATTCTCCTAAAACAAAAATTAATAACAATAAAATAATTGTTCAATTGATGAAAGGCTCAAGAAAACTGCAATTCGAAATACTTGAAATAAAATTAAAGAAATGAATGAAACCCAGAGCAATTAACCTGTACAAAGGTTTTATGGTCAGCAGAAATAAACACCAGTGCAAATATTTACAAATTAAACTTAAGTTTGACACCGCAGAAACGGGAAATAAAACATTTTAGACTATAGTCCTTCTTCAGGGTAAAGTAATTCCTTTTATTTCTCGTTGATGCGGTGCCAAACAGAAGGTTACCGTGTACCTTAAGGAGTGTTCTGCGTCAAAACGATACAGTGCATCTGTCTTAAACCATAGATACCTAAACCCATACATCACATTTAAACTTATAGAGCTGGCTTCCATACTATACCAAAAATTTTGAATTAAAATGAAGTTTTAGATATTTTTACGTTCTTTAAATACAAGCGACTGTAGCCTTAAATTTAAATTTTAATTGTTTCGGCCCTGTACTCCACTGGGGGATATAAGGACTAAGAGAGAGAGATTGAAACACCAATGCAGCTATCACCATTTATGTGTACTTAATTTGTGTGGAAAGTTTCCTTGCCATATCTTCACCAAAGCCAGGGCAGAAAATTAATAATTCTTGAAAACATGCCATACATAGATTTCTTAGATAGCACCATCTTGAAAGCTCTTCTGAATCTTGCATGTCATTGTGCAACCAGTGTTGTGAACACAGACATAATTATTAACATCTGAAGTGCTACTGGAAGAGGAAATCCTATCTAAACCAGCAAAGCCAACAGAACTCTGAGTTTCCTCAAAAGAAACCTTAGAGTAAAATCAACTGCCGTCAAGACCTCTGCTTACTACAGCCTTGTGCGATCTACACTAGAATATGCTTGTGTAGTATGGGACCCGTACACTAAGGAAAACATCAATAAGCTGGAAATGGTGCAACGAAGGGCAGCACGGTTTGTACTTGGCCGATACAAATATACCTTGAGTGTCACAGAAATGCTGCAGGAACTAAATTGGGTGCCTCTTGAACAATGACGGCAAAACCAGCGACTCGTCATGTTATATAAGATCAACAATGGGCTAGTTGAAATGGGTAATGACGACCCTAAGTTATGGCGAAGACGCCCATCAAGACATGTGAACTACGAGGGTTCCGAAGTCCCAGCATCACCCACGCACAATAAGAGAGTGGAACAGACTGCCTGATTAGGTGGCCCAGGCACAGACTCTGACAGGTTTTAAACAAAAACTCGGACATTAACAATATTTATAACTATGTTTTATTATGAACATCTAATTTTATTATATTATTATGAACACTGCACCGCACAAGCACCAAACTTAATGAATTTTTAAAACCATGCACCTGCACAACGGCACACACTCATAAGAATTCTCTTTGAGAGGGAGATGAGTTAATTGGAAAAAGAAGAAGACGTATCTAGAAAAATCCCTGTATGAAGAAGCTAAATACTTACAAGAAACAGACTAGTTGTACTTCACAACACTGGTTGCAAAATGATGTCATGAGATTTAGAAGAGCTTCCAAGATGGCAGCATCCAAGCAAGCTATTTATCACTGCTTTCAAGAATTATTTGTCACACAAGTTAAGTGTACTGCAAACATTATTATAAGAAACGGTCATAAAATGTACAAATTTCCACTGAATTACATTTCATTATCATAGTTTTTCTACAAAAAAAATGCTCAAAATCCATTGAACAAACTTGAAAACTTCTTACTGTGTGGTCTAAAAGCTCAAAAAGTAAAGATTTTTCCAGATTCTGACAAAACGTAATTTTTTTCAAGGGATTGCAGTGGTTACATGGCTTCACAACTACTGTTAAAAATCACTTTTTGTTCTTTTCAGTCAATAAAAAAATGCAATAGTTAATCAGAATGTTTTAAAATTTTGTTCACGATTAAATAAGGCAATGGCTTACAATTGCGAGAAGCTCCTCTTTGTACTGTACTGCTTTAAATGTTTTGCTGATCAGACGGCGGTTACGCAAGGCATGCTGCTCACACTTGTGACGTTCATACAAAAGTTGTTGGTGAAGAAGTTGGATTTGTTTTCTGAGGATATCTATTTCATCAACTGGGGGATTTCCTGAAATCAAATAGAACGTAATAATTTACCACAGGTGTTGAAGTTAAATTTTTACATTACAAAGTTTACCCTTAAAATTTGATTTATATTTGTTCAATTATCTTTACATTATTTTTCGAAATTATTCTTTTAAGTATAGTTTTCTTGAGATTTTTCAAGGTTTAGAGAAAAACTTCAAGGCTCTTCCAGTGTTTTCCGGGATTTCAATTGAGTCTCTGTACCCCGCATACAGTACCTTTCCTGAACTGGAGAATGAAATTCTAAAATTCCATGACTTACCAACTTTTCCATGACCTGTATAAATCCTGTATGTATGTGGTTAACTTGGATGTGATTTGTAAACTATCAATGATTCACCTCAAAGGTGTAATATTTGTTTGATTTAAATTAAAATATATTCCCTGTGTATTACACTGTATTCTTTATGTATTGCCTACCTCCATAATGTGTCCAGTCAATACCTGGCTGGCTCACCAGGGGAATCCTATTGGATATGTTTAAAGATACAAATTAATTATAAAATCATTCACAGGATTAAGGATCTCTTCATATCAGTGTTTCAAACCAAGCAAAACAAATCAGGTTCTTATGCAGACAATTATATGCAGTATGAAAATATTATCAAAGTTAACCTAACAGTGGCCATAGTACCCAATATTGTGGCTGAATTTGTGAGTTTATCTTTTTCTACCGCATTCCTGTACGATTACACTTTATCAGGGTTAGTGCTGCTCTGTGAGTACGAAATTCCAGGAGTATTCAAGGAGTCAAACAGATGGTTTCAAGGAGTGCTCTTAGCACGTGCCTTTAATGTGTTTAAAGGGTTCTCAAGCAGTTGTTAACTAAGAGTGTTAAAACACGCTTCAAAATCCTCCCCCCATCATCTAAATGAAACGATCTAACAGAAATATGTAGAGAGATAAATTAGCTGGTTTAACAATAACCAAACGAAGAAAATTTATTTAAAACATGATTTGTTTCCAGCAAGTTACTACATCATTTCCTGATAGTACGAAAATGCAAGGACTTGAAGGAATTCTCAAGGAGTTTTAGCTGAAATTCATATTTTCAAGGGCTTTTCAAGGGCCCTTGAAAACTGAAACTAAATTCCAGGAGTATTTAAGGAGTAGCACAAACCCTGCTTTATGTTCTTTTTTGAAACTGAACCTGTTTGTTAGCTGCGCCAAGCTAATGAGATCAAATAATGCTGAAACAGCTGTCCACATTAACACTCATACAAGGGGTAATATACTCATGTCAGGGGCCATAATGTCCAATACAGTGGCTGCAAGTTGCCACTGGCACGCATGTGCTAAATTCCAGTTAACCTAAAAGGTGCTTTGTCATTGAGGCAGCAAAAAATACAAAGTCCTATAAATCAAATGGGAAAAAAGTGTTTCATGTTTTCCTCATGTTCAGTAAGCTTAAACAAAACTTTTATGTTGCTATCAAATTTAAAACGTACGTTTTTACACAAATCATCCTCTTTAACTTCCTCCAAGTCCATAAAAATTTTACCTGACTTCATCCAGTAAAAATATAAGTTTTTCTGAATCTAAAAGATTTCCATTTTAAAAGTGATAGCACACTTATAAATAACATTTCTCAAAAGAATATCATGCAAGCTTAGGTCTATCAGTACTTCAGCTAAACGTTGGTAATTACCAATTGAACCGCACATGAAAAATGATGTTTTGTACCAAAAAATGAAAGTGGCTATTTTACCTTGCTATTTCATCCACATGAATTCCTGCACCCAGCTTGATAAATGTATCAAGAATGTCCACCGGAGAAGGTTTACAGTGCACTTTACTTGCTGGTCCAACTTCATCCAGTACTAAACTGTCGTAAGAACTTTTCCAGGGCCATGATGATAAAATTAGAAGAGTTCTTGGCATTATTCCAGGCTCAGTGTGTAGCTTGTAAGCATCATCAAAAGAGTTTTCGTTTGATTTATTTTCAATCTGAGTAGTGTGGTCTTTGCAGTCCTCAATTAAAGTTTCGGAATATTTAGTATCTGTCATTACTGATGATGACTCTGTCACAAGCTCTTCATTCGTTTGACAAATATATTCACTGTTTGCTTTTCCAAATTCTTTATCTATGTTACACGAGGTAACAACTTCTGTTCTGTTCTCATCCATAACCCTTTCATTGTGCATTTCTGTTAATGTTTGGCTCGAAGGATATCTCCCAGAGAGGGAGTCATCTTCAAGTTGTGTAACTCCATGACATATGAGAGAGTTACATAAATGTTCTTTGTCAAGCTCTGAACAATCAGTTTCTGGTTCATCCATCAATAGTCGCCTATGATCCTCCAAGCTAACAGCAACAGTTTTCAATATTTTATCATCTTTTATACTTTCAACTGCAGGACCATATTCACGATTTTCGGAGATTACTGCATCATTTTCAACAATATCAGTGCTTACTTCTGTTGCAGCTGATTTTGTTAATTGAAATTTTGGAGTGGAAGTTTGATGATCAGACAATGCTGCAGGTGCTGATGATAACTGAGTTTCCTTGTGTTGTAACAAGGCACGAAAAAGGTCTTTATGAAGTGTGTCTTCATGGTTGGTAGACTCAGAATCATTACCACTTCCATCATTCTTATAAGATAAAACTTTTTTTGTTTTAGTAGAAACTACTGAACTACAGAAATCTCCAGCCAATGAAGGTGTAGGGGATTCACCAGGAGTATGAGCCATTGCTGGGGTACTACACAGTGAATGGTCAAGGGTTATCGACTTTGACAAGTCCAAATGACTTGCTGATGGCGACAACTGTGATGATGAAGGAGTACATAATCCACATACAACAGCGGGGCTCCAAGCTGAAGATAATTCATCAGTAGATACGACTGTTCCAGCAGACTCAACTCCACTGTCTCCAAACTGCAGTGACTTACCAGTCTGAGTGGCGCTGTCTGACATTCTCCTTTCCTTCAATTGTGACAAGCTAACACCTTTGCTATCTCCATCATAACCAGAATTATCAAGGAGACTCTGCTGTGAAGGCAATAATTTGTTATACCCACCATCCTCTGGGTTGTGTTGTAGTGGCTCTAGGGAAAGCTTCTCGCACTCAATAACGATATCATGTGGTTCTTTAGCTCTCCAACTACAGAAGAGAAGTAAATATCATATGAGCCGAGGCTGAAAATTTTATCACTTTTCTCTAATATTTCTAAAGCTTAAATTCTTGCAATGAATAATGCACAATGCTAAACGGGAAAATTTCAACAACACTTACATTTTTTGATGAGCCCTGTTTGAAGCATACTATAAACTTCTGATGAAAATGAAACCTTAAAGGCAGACCAGTGGTATCTGAATGCATTACCAGACAAAAAGGGCCAACCCACTTTGAAAGACAAAAGATTTGTGTAGACAGTTGAAAGGAAAAAATTAATGGTTAACCTGGGTTGACTAGTAATTGACTTAGGTTAGAATCCAACCTGAACGTGATAAACTAGCGTAAAGAAATGTCATTGAATGAAAATATTTCTTTGAAAATAATTAAAATGTTTATACTGTAAGGTCCATGTAGAAAAAGGCGCATTATTTTCACAATTTCTTGCATCAAATATGCATGGCGGAGCGTTAATGGGAACACTGATGTTTATAATTTTATTGTAAAAATGTTAAAATAATTAATGATATGAATAGCACAACTTAAAATATAATGGCTGTAAAAATTTTACATACCGTGTCTTCTTAACTTCTGAAACTGCAGTCTCGGTGACTAAACATGGATGAAGTCGCACTTGTTCCATCATTGGCTGAAAAGAACAAAAATAATAAATGGTTCATACGGACTACAAGCAAAACATATGGCAAAATTAAATTCAAATTTATTGATTTTGAGATGTTTGGACTCTTAATAAATTTTTAATTTGTTTCTTTATCTCTCTCTCTCTCTCTCTTTTACTGTATGTACTTTTATGCAACAATGCCAAGCAGATACAATATAACAATGTTTGCTAGCCAGGAATGAGTTTTGTTCGCTTCAAATGATAAAATAAACACAATTCAGCTAAACTACTTGCATGCCTTGGTTTTAATATAGAAAACTTTAAACATTTTAAAGACTTGTCACGGACTTTCTGTAAGAATATGAGCGAATATAGCATATACCAAGCCTCTGTGACCAAACCATGTTCTAACACAGCTGGCAGGGACATCGAGCATCTAATTACCAATTTTAAAATTGGGATGGTAATAAAATAACCGAATTTAAGAGTGACTCAAAGACGTTTTAAGGCCTCTCAGAAAAATTCTAAGACTTTCAAGGAACTTAAAGACAGCTACGAACCTTGTCTGCACATACATAACAGGGCATGAAATTGCACCTAATACAGACGCCACTGCGACTACAGTTTTCAATTTGTAGTGGTTTCAATAAGGGTTGGGCACCAGCTGCTTTCAGCATCTCAACCAAGAAAAAATTTACACTTTGCATTATAAACTTTGCCCGGGTGCCAGATCTAAATGCCCTACTACTCTAAACCTTAATGAAACCTCTGGCTTTGGTGACTAAATACTAAAAATTAGTCACCAATTTGATGACTGCAATGCTTCTTACCCTATTACCTATTTAAAAGTAATTCCGTGGCAGTGATCATTATTTATTTCCAAGTCTGCGTAAATTGATGCTATCTTGTATCCAGATAATTTATGTGTTAACATTCTATAGGACAACTTGTAGTGTCCTGCTTAATTCGCGGGCTCATTTGTTACCACATGCACAGTTTTCACCAAAGTGAACACAATATTATTGTAATTTAAAATGAATGTAGAAACGAATCAAGGCATAAAAATTGATCGAAATCATTTGTTTAAACAGCTAGTAAATAATTACAACAGCACTTATCCCGTGGAAGATATTATAGAATTTGATCATACGTTGGATGAAAAGTACACCGAACAGAAGTTCTACAGAAGTCTTCAAGGCAATAGCCATGTGTGTCTTCCTGTTGACGACATGGCTATGGCATCAATTCCCAAAGATCTGCCTGTCCACCCAGAAGAGAATGTAGTGGCTGTGCAAACTACAGGCAATGGTGACTGTCTGTATAATGCTGTGTCATTAGTACTGAATGGTAGAGAATCATATGCAAGTCAGCTTCGTTTACTTTTGGCTCAGGAACTCTTGCTAAGCACTGACTTCTACATTCACCATCCAAGACTTACTTCATTTTCCACCAATGATTCTCACCATCCTGACTGACTGTTTCCTCTCTGTTTGACAACCAACAGTGATCGAAAGTTTCATAGCAAAAGCCACAGTGAGGGACAGATCCAGCTGAAAGTCTGACCGTAGCTGCCCTTATTCCCAACCAAAACCTACGTTTGCTCTATATGTTTGATTTTAACGGTTTCTTTGAACAGTGAATGAAAACTAGTTAAAGAGAAGTACTCGTTAAATATTCAAGTACTTTGGTAATAACATAGAAAAATTGATTACCTGGTTTAATCCAGCACTGCAAAATTCTGGATAAGAGGTAGATACCATTCTACTACAGTGGAGATTTATGAAGATTACGTTTAATTCTCTTTTTTTGAGAAAAGGATTATAGAACATTAAAGAAGATGTTTCTGTCCAAAGACCCCTACAAGGAAGATTTAAAAGATATCCTTCACTTGGTGGAGATCTTCCTTGTAATCCCAATACCAATTACTATTGTCAAAGTACTTTATCAATTACTATTTCATTTTTCTTCATGAAGCCAAGATGCAGACAATTAAAAAAAAAATCAATGAAAATATGAAAGGCACTGACAGGAAATCTGTTGTCACACATAGCTATTGTTTGATATTTGACACAAACCTTGATCACCTGTTGAAAAATCAAGCTTCTGGATAAGTTTTTCCCTCCAAATTTGTTCCTCAGATATTCTAACAAGCTATTTGGGAACATGGCATACAGTCGATGGAAGAAAATGTAAATGGCAACATTGAGGTGCAGTAAGTGGACTGCTGGGGTGTTTCCTTGGTGAAAGAAGAAAATAATTTATAAACACTGTCATACCATTCACCTCATTAGTTCATACCAGGAATTTTCAGTGATACTGAACTCTATCTCAAACCTTCTTTTCTCACAAATGTATAATTTATTAACTCCTTTTAAATTTAGGTAATTTGCTATCTCAAGACACCTGATTCAATAAATGAAGAATCTTGCCAAAAACCAAAATCACTAACAGTCCTGCCAAACATAACATACACAAGGAACAAAACTGATCAACTAAAACTCGATGATGTCGCCAACGAATTTGTAGGATGAAACGATAACCATAAACAATATTTTGGCAACTTTTGATGATAACATAGTCTAAAACGATGAGCTGTATTTTCTGTTTGGTCGTTGTTGCACAGGCTTTTTATGTTACATAATGACACCTCAAAAATTTGCCCCTGTATAATGCAGTATATCAACCCTAAAAGGCATGACCCCCCTTCGGATTTTTGGGGATAAAAACTGTGCTATTTTAATGATTTCCAAAAGCTTCCACACAACTGTTCTTTGGTTCATAACATATCTTTTGAGCCTATTTAAATGACGTCATAGCTGATGACGTCATCACAGGAAATCACCAAACTCGCCGTTTGCTTTTAAAATTATTGCTCTGTCTGAAAAAATGAATTGTACTTAAATATTTTTTGTCTATGTCACAAATTCAGTATTTTTTTGACAATTTATGTTTGTAATTATTTTCAGTTGTTTTAGAAATTTGTCAAAAAAATATATAAAATCCAAAAATTGGACTGTTGGCCACCATTTTGGATTTTGGCAAGTGGTCACCATGGCAACATAATTGATTTTACTGATCACCAGATGAGATAGTTGATCATGTGCGACTTGTACCTTGCCAAATGAGATGTCATTCCTAATCGTTTACAACATTTTATTGTCAACAGTTTTGCTGACCACCCGCCTCATGACATTTTTTGCTCTCGTTGCCATGGAAACCAATTAGAGATCACATGACTTTAATTATTTGAAAAATAATTGGACAATAATGACAAGTGCAAAGTTTTTATATCAATTTTTAATCAATGAGATGAATATCATTGAAGAACAATTTTTATTCTTGGAAATGTCATTTCTAAGCTACAGTTGCCATGGAAACCAATAAGATGAAACGTGACTATACTTAAGTGAAAGTATATTAGACACTTATTATGCATATCAAGTTTCATATCAATTGGTTGAATACTTTTGAAAATCGAGGGGTGGGATCCAATTGACCTCCCCTCATGCCTCCGTGGAGCTTTTTTTTCTTCATGCATTCTAGGGTTAAACTAATAATATATCCAAAACAACTGTTTTCTTTGCAGTTTTGTCTACTCAGCCTTGAATGCCACAAGGTGCATCTTTCTGAACCACCTGGAAACATTTACAATTCTTAATAAGTACATCGCCATTCCATTATTAAAGGTACTGCATTATTTTGTTAACAACTAAGCTGTACAGCATTATTTCAAAAGACTCTTTACCTGGTTTAAAAGCCCCAAAAGTGGACACTCTCACGAAGATGTCAAAAAGATCATCCAATTTACCACCAACAGATGCTGGCACCAGTGGCAGCAGACTTGCAATAATCATCAAACCACTTACAAGGATGAGAACATCTGAGTCAGACTGCAATCAAAGTAGAGTGATTGAATTCTTACTTTTCTTTTTCACACTTGGAAAATGGCTGGCATTTATTTACTATTTGTACAGATATTGGAAAGCAAAATTCCAAACTTTTTTTTGGACTTCGTCTCGATCTTTGCCCAATTTCCCAGACTCAAACTAATTAGTTCAATGATCATTTCAGACAAAAAATTTAAAAACTGACAACATTTTTTAGAATTAGTTTTGAAAATTCAATATGCGACAGTTGATATTTTGGGATTTAGAACATACAAATCTATGAAGAACTGCATTAGTCAAAATCAATGGGTTCTTTTTTTCACCAGAAGTCAAGCAGGGAAAACCCAGACTTTTTCCTGACATTTGCTCCAGTTTCCAGATTTTTTCCAAACTTTCAGGAAATTTTTTGAATTTCTAGACTTTTTTCGCTTTCCTGACTCTGTACAAACCATGCTGCTTTATGTCTTATTTACTACACTTTTTATAAGAACGAGGCTCAAATTTGCCAAAATTTAAGAACAATTTACTGGAAGAACAAGCTCATACATGTGTGGTGCAAGGCATTTCATATTAATACAATACCTTGTTTTATTTTGCTTTTCTTCAATAAAAACCGCTCACATAAATAAGAACAATTTAAGAACAAATTGAGGCCGAGGTCGCCAAAAAATTAAGAACAATGAACATTGGCAAAATTTACTGGTTCTTATAAAAAAAAGCGTGTACTACATACCAGGGTGCGAAATCAACGTCAATCAGCTGGCTTTGGCCAGCCAATTTGGTTCTGGGCTGGCCAGTAAAAATGTCTCAAAAATACATTTAGCCAGCCAGTAAGTGCCGGTTAAAATCCCAGATGAGTGTTAAGCACTTTATCATTATTTTTTATGTTGTTTAACCTATTTTTAAGCTTTTTGGTCCGACATTTTGATTCTCAATCCCAGTGCATGGAAATAATGATGATGAACTTTTATCCATTCAGCATATTTTGTTTTGTACCATTTGAAATTTAGGATCTAAAGCAAGCAATGAAACTGTAGTTCTCACTAACACTATTATTACAAAATAAGTTCGCAGTTCTGCCACAAATGTGACTGCACATGTGCAGCCATTCTGTCTACAGTGGAAACAGTGTTTAAAACAACAAGGAAAAGTTTCTCATCTGCCAACCCAAAAGGTCAAGCAGTCTTCAAACAGCAGAAAATGCACTACAGCCACAACTTTTACAGAAATTAATGTTGCAAAAAGTCACAGTGACGTCCATTCATCAAAAAAACCAAAGGTGAATGAAAACATAAAGTATCACTGTTTTGATCTTACCACATTTTGACATCATCTGTGATCTATTAACTGAACAGACACATGCCAACATGAAATTTATCAAATATGCACACTCACGTAATACAAAACGGGTGCAAAAAATTCCGTATATGTTCTAAACTAAAATACAGGGTTAGTGCTGCTCTGCGAGTACAAAATTCCAGGAGTAATCAAGGACTATTCGAGGAGTCGAACGGATGTTTTCAAGGAGTGCTCTTAAGCTTTGCTCCTATCTTTAATTCATTTGAAGGATTCCCAAGCAGTTGTTATCTCAGAGTGTTAAGACATGTTTAAAAATGCCTCCCCCATTCATCTACATGAAATGATTCAACAGGCACAGACAGATACATCAGCTGGTTCAACAACCAAGAAAAGAAAATTTATTGATACATAATTTGTTTCCAACAAGTTGCTATTATTTCATGACAGTACGAAAATTCAAGGACTGGAAGGAGTTTTCAAGGAGTTTTAGCAGAAATTCATATTTTCAAGGGCTTTTCAAGCGCCCTTGAAAACTTAAACTAAATTCCAGGAGTATTCAAGGAGTTCAAGGAGTAGCACGAACCCTGTAAATAGCCTTACTCGTGTCGGTTGTGTTCAAGCCTTTACATACAGAACACAGTAATTGGATTTCATAAATCTTCCATCAGACATTTTAGATGGCCGGAAACACGACTTCGCTCTAAAACAATTCATTGTCCGATGTTTGTTTCTCAGCGTGTGTGGTCTGCTTAATAATTTTTCCCTCTGTGATGGCATAAACAAACATAACCAAATATCAAGAGGGCCGTAATACTCAAATTTCGAAGAAATCCAGAGCTATAAAACTGCAAATAGTGCGTGTATTGGCACAAAACAAAACTCTGATCGTGCATTGTCCAATGTTTGTTTTTCAGCGTGCGTGGTTTGCTTGATAATTTTCCCTCTGTGATACTATAATCAAATATCAAAACCATAACTATCAAATTTCGAAGATATTTAGAGCCATAAAACTGCAAATAGTTCGTATAACTGTACAAAACAAAACTCTGCCCGCATCCGAGTTAATTATTTACCTTAGATTAGCATTGCAAAATTCTCGCTGGCGCATGGCGTCATATCACTTTTTCCTCGTGGCTTTCAGTTGATTTTCAGTAGTAAATCTCTTCTGGTTTTCGCACACCTTTATTGTTTCCAGTAGTGCGGTAAGAAGGGTAAATATTTTGGACTTTTGAGCCATCGATCAAACGCCATGATGTTGAGCACGTGTTGAAAACATTCGTACTGCGCATGCTTGGGAAGATATCGACACACACAAAAAAATCCGAACCCATTTCTACACTCGTCACCTACCGGCACGAGTAAAAAGTTTGAACGAAAGCGAGGATGGAAATATTGGGTTATTTAATTGCTGGTTCTGAACCGACCTAGGTTTTCAAAAACACACACACAAACAGCTGGTTGGCGAAACTATCACTGATTCATACATTTTCATATAAGAATAAGGTTTTTAAAACGCCTTGTAAAAAATATAAGTAAGAAATAATGCTCAATATTTTCTTTTAAAGCTTATTTCGTAGATTCCTTTCAGTATTAGAGTAGATGAATTTGTAGCTGGATTAGGGACTGGGGCCTTGTACTGATATGATTAAAATATAAACAAAGATTCTACTATTGAAATTGCAAGTTGTAAAGGTATCCAAAGATTTGAGAGAAGACTTTGTAACAATGATGAAATTGGATACCAAGTTTCACCTTTTCCTATTCACCTTAAACCGTCTTAAACTTGCTGCACACTTAGCTATGAATATAACAACACGAGCTATGACAACCTGTTTTAAGCTGATTTAATTTACATGCCAAGTTACAACAGTCGCGCAACAGGGTTTTCAGATTTTGATTATTTTCAAGTCTGTCTTGCATTCAGGCCTCCATTTCATTTCATCTATTATATTTTGCATTAGGGAAGCTAAGATTTTACGTTTTCTTGTTTTTTGTATATAGCTCACGTCAAGTGGTCCATAGTCTGAATGTAACATGCTTTGGTTGTTAACTTTACGAATTATTATATTTGTACTCTATAGGGACCTTTTATATATTTGTAAAGCGTAGAAAACATGAATTACGCTTAATAAATTATTATCATTATTATTATTATCAATTGTAATTTACGTTGCCTAGAAACATACCTCTCACACTTCTTGAATCACTAAGTGAAGCTGATCGAAGTCTTGTCTTGCTCGAATTTTTTCTTGTTCCGCCATGTTTCTTAATTCCAGTTACAAGTTTGCTCTTGTTGGGAATTTTTCTTCTTCCTTCTACAAAAGAATCTTCTGATGATGCATCTCCACCCTTGCGTTCAAACATCGATAAGTCGTTTAAACTCAACGACGACTTAAAGCTTGTTTTATCACTTAAAGTCTTTTGACCATTTTGCACAAGGCTTGAGTCTGAGCTCGAGCCAATGCCATGCTCGGACAAGTGGCTGTCAGTCTCTGCACGTATGCTGGAGCGACTGGAGTTCAGGCTTTTGTCCATAAAACTTCTTCTTTTAGCTGCAATTTCGGCAATTTTCTTCGTCTTTGAGAAAATTGGAACATCTGGTGTGTCCCGCTGTGTTATTTCCGCAGCATTTTTCCCATCACTTTTTGTTGCAAGCACAGGAGTTGGTAAGGCGGAATTCAGACTTACAATATCTGGGGTAGAATCACGTGTTCTTCGCTTTGGACTTGGAAGACTGGCTGGAATACTAGGTTGAAACATAAAGCATTCACAGTGAGTTAACTGTTGGGCTCCTGAACAGGCGAATTTGGCCAGGATGCATTGCTCTGTTTTTCTCGAACCATGCAAAACTGGCCGGCCAGAGATGTCTCAAAACCTCGGCCTCTCACCTCCCCCCTTTAGTTTAGAATTTGCTTCTGTTGTTTTTACTAAATTAAACAAAGAGTAGCTACTGAAATTAAGTTGAAAATTTGACATGAAATAAAACAGGAAAAAAACTTGGTGATGGCGTGCGGAGAGTTTTCCATTTACGGCTTACACAAAATGGCAAGAACTTTAGATATTTTATAAATTTGGCGTGTGCAAAAAGGTTTTGATAGTGTTTTGGCATATCTTGAACCTACAAATCTATATTAACATTCATACCATTGGTTTTTGTATTTATTTCTGGTTGAAAATCCTTCAAACTCTACTGCGCATACATGTCTTGGTACTGAGTTGAAAATAAACCTTAAGCTGCTATTTTGAAGAAATACAGGGAACTGGGTGCGTGGCCTTCAGTAGTTGAAGGGTTAAAATTAAGTAAATGATTCCAACTCTGATATCATATTTCACTACAACAAAATAATACATTTGGTAAAGAAAAACAAGAATATAGTATGATGATAAACTTAAAACCTAAAACTCATAACTCAGTGGTAAGTGTAACCCTGAGAAGGACTATTGTAGATGATACTGAGTTGTATTTCGACCGCCTAAGCGGGAGTCAAGTCAATTGTGTGTTGTCAGTTGATTGTATAAGTGCTCTGATATGAAACGTCACGACTGACAAATCAGGTAGACGACAAGAGTAATTATTTGATCCACTGAAAAAACACAAATCACTTGACGCTGAAGAAGACATCGCGTCTCTACTGAACCATTTGTCATTTTTAGACTTAAAAAGTCAAACGAATCTGCTATCTGAGAAACGTACCTTTCAATGAAGTTTTGGTTGTTAGAAAACAGATCCTGGGATGAGGAAGAGAATCTCGTTTTCTTGATGGGTGAGTTTTGCAATGACATCAGACGAGACGGAGATTCCTCTGTCAAAGGTGATAGCTTGCTGAACGAATCTGAAAAGACGTTTTACATCACAGATTAATTTTAAACAACTCTTAAAAACTTAAAATGACTGCAATTTGTTTCCGTTCATGAACTGGGAGTCATGTTGGTTTAGTGGTCATCATTTATGACACCCACCACTACGACTAATATGGGCTAAGAATTACAGGCCTGTAGACAGGGTAGGGGAATGCAACGGGTGTGCACGCACCCCCAACCCCTTCCCCTATGTCCCAAAATGTCCACAGCAGAATCTTCAATCCAAATGAAACTTAAAAAGAAAATTAATTTTTAAAATAAGTATTTTGTTCTTCTTAAATAACCAGATAAAAATGAATTGAACATCGGTCGTCAAATATCTGTCTCTTTTGTGTTTATGATTGATGAAATATCTCTGTGTGGCAAGTGAAACTTGGTCTTTATTTTGAAACCACTGAATTTCCCCTAAATATAAATGTTGTAATGCAAGGTGCGCCATGGTGGCACTTTGAACCAAAATTTCTAGCAACTGTAACGTGAGGTCCGCCATGGTGTTTCGTGCCTTTTGGATTTGGTATGCTTTGAACCGAAAATTCCATGTGACGGAGAAAATGGGATTTATAATGTTTATATTTTTCTTCACAATTCAAAGTCTGTTCAAATTCCCTGTATAGATTTGCCTTTTTGTTTTGAGGGAAAAAAGTTGCAATGTTGCAGGTCCGTTTACAGAGGGATGCGATGGGCGACTCACGTCAAAAATGAGAATCATGAGGAGCCGCAAAGAGCTTTTTTTTTTGCACGGTAATTGGCGGTACATCAAAGAATTTGGAACTGAATGGTAAATTCCTAAAATATTTTGTTCTAGTTTGCCGAACTGAAGGTGTCGAAAAACCATGGGATCCAAAGCCAAAAATCAATCAAAACAACACTCTGGGCTTTCACGAAGACAGTTTTTTTAAGGAAACTTTGACGTTGAAGCTGCAGAAGTTCTTGAACAAGCTATCCGTTTAATAAGATCGCTAAATGAAAGATGTTTTGATAACGAAGGGGACAAGAAAAATTTAGACTCTTTTGCTGTAGCTTTTACCTTTTGATTGGTTGATTAGTGTGCTTTCATAGCGCTATGAAGCATGTTTGCCAGTTGCCAAATTTTGAGAATTTGCAGTTTCTTGAAAAAATAAAACTACAACACGTTTCCACAGCGTCACCAGTTTTTCACTGATCCAGCTCTCGCATTCTCAAATTCCCTATAACCCTAAAAAACACCGTTTTTCTAAAATAACCTCGATTTTTTTTCTAAAAACCCCTGAAAATTATCAGATTGCTAATTTTGACCCCTAAAAATACGACGAGCACCCAGGGCTCTCCTGCTAACATTGTTAGTAATCCCCGGCCCCCTCCCCCGGGGGATCATATTTTATCAATAATTTCATATTACTAAAATAGCAATATACCGTTCAATAGCGATATTAGTAACGAGATAACACGGAATATATCACTTGTAATTTCCTCATACGCACGTGCACGAGCTCTGGATACCATGCGTGCTAACGGTTTTTAATAGCACCAGTAAATTTCGCCGAGGCTCGTTGATCTGTGATATAGCGGGAGACAAGCTACAAGCAGTTGGTTGACGAAATCCCGGCCGCCTCCGAGGTGCGAGTAATCCCGCGAGTTTCGGCACCAATACAGCAGGTCGCTTACGCTTCTTGAGAAATTGCTTAAATCAATTAGTAAAATAAATACTCAAACAATTTTAGGGAAGCAGCACATATCGATTTGA
>JAODFW021048764.1:0-16828 GCA_027575235.2 Palythoa mutuki | reverse complement strand
TTGTTTTGTTATGAGTTATGTAAGGAGAAGTTAGATGTTGATAAATTGCTCTGGGCTGAAAGGGTTAAACTCCCTATTATCTCCAAAAAACCCTCTGACTCAGATTGAGATCGACAAATCTCAGATCACGTACGGAGCCCAGGAGTCAATCCCGGGATTTAGAGGAGCAAGACGCGAGTGAGGACTGTTGCACCAAGCTCACTCGCATATTGCTCGGTTACAAGGGAGATATTTAGTTGAAACTTTTCGCACAGCTACAAATAGCTTGGCAAAAATATTGAAATTCCACGATTTTATAGAATGCGTTTTAAGGGGCCATTACGGCTAAAATCTTGGTGGATAGTAAAAGAGTCGAGGAGATTTGAAGAGTAAAATTTTTTTAGGACAAGCACCAAACCGTCCCTCCTGACCATGCGCAATTTCAGCTTTGGTTTGGGGACGCTTTGGCGATTTTCTATCAAATATTAACTTCAAAATTAAATTTCTAACTTCTCTTAAAATCCCAAAACTCAAATTTCTCTTTAAAACTACCAATCTCTCCCCTCCCCCCATCCCTTAAACTTAACACTTAAATCTAATCCGAAAAATCTGAAAATATTCAAGAAGCTTCCTTTGCATTCAGTCTGTGAATGTAATTGAAGATTTTCAAAATTTCAAAGTAGGCACGGTGATATCATCAAAAGTAACGCTAAAAGCCTTCAAAAAGTGGCGTTTAACCGTAATGCCTCCTTAATACAACCTCAATTGTAAAACTTCCCAGGGAGTATGCCCCATGCATGACTCCCTAGTGTTCTCGTGTTGGGAGGGGAACGCTTTCTTGCTCACCCTCCCCTCCCCTACAAAAAGTTCTGCGAACGGGCTTGTGGAGGACCAGTTACTACCCCTTTCTCACTCAGTTAGGAATCTTTTAGCTATACATACATATAAAATCCAGGTAGCGATACGATTTCTAGTCCCCAGAGACGAAAATTTATCCTCATTGTCCTGGTAACGTAAAAAGAAAAAAAATCGTTAGCACAAGAGATTTATAGATTTATACACAAACCTGAATCCGAAATTCCCTGTAAATTCTTATTGAAAAAAAGTTTTAAGCCTCTAGCAGAAGAAGCTAAACGTAACTATCGTAGCAAAACTCCGATCGCTGCAATCGTCGAAAACGCTGCAATCGTCAAAAAAGATAGAACATGGGTATTTCAAGGGACAGCAATGGCTACTGTCGCTCCAATTGTGAGTATCACGGGTTTTCATTAAATCATTCTCATCAGAGAAGATTTTTTTCCGCGGGGACAGAAGCGACTAGAGCGCTTATATGGAAACCGGGCTTAAGCGGATAAAGCCCTACTAATCAGTAGTGTGCTGATCAGTAGTGTACTAATCAGTAGTGTACTAATTAGTAGTGTACTAATCAGTAGTGTGCTGAAAACGGCAGTCAAACTGACAGCTGATTGAGCGAACAAGTTTCCTAATTGTCTCGTGACTTGTTTTGATAATTGAGTTCAACCACTTCTTGCTTTGAGACAAATGCTATAGTAATACTTGAACCCCCGAGTCGTACCTAGCACGATTTTTCGGAACGTTTACTTTTGTCGTGCTTGACTGAACGTACGTTGACAAATGACGAGCTGTCATTAGAACAAAGTTGGTAGAGTAGAATGGTTGTGAAACTTGGCAAACAACAAAGGAGATTACAATACTGCTTTGTTTCTTGTTGTGTGCACTGTCACGGTTATGATCTTTTGTTCTAGGTGTGATGCTCCCTTACTCTCTTGGCCCTCTTTGCTCATTTACATCTCAAAGCCTTTTCTAATTTGTGAACTCTCAACATCATATTTCAATAGTGAAAGAGAGAACAAAAACATAGAACAAAAACAGTTATCGAGTTTCATGACCAGTTGACTCTACTAACTATGATTAGAGTTGACAAATCTGTCAAAGTTTGCGAATATAGCAAGCTCCAAGCGTGGTTTCGACCTTACTTGAAGCAGACGTCGGCCCATTTGAAGTATTAGATAGATTTAACAAACACAACGTGACGCGAAAAGACAACGTGAAAGTGCGCGCGCTGTTCTATCTAACGTTCTGTCCAAGACGTCCCGTTGTGTTCAGGACTGGACTTCGCTGTTTTGCCGTTGCAAAACAAAACGTGATGTGAAGAAATTGCTCTTGCGAGCGCACAATTTGAACGTCGCGTTGTCTTTGCTAAATTTATCTATTGAACGTGCGTCGGGTGCTGGAGCTTTGTCTAAAATCAAAGGTCACACTGAAAGTATCCTTTAAGCAGACGGTAACTATGACAATAATGAAAGTATACTTTAGCTTGGCCAGGTGTGACCATGGCTAAAAAGAAACTACAAATGTACTCTCTTACCCTGGCAAAGTCAAAGTGTGGTTCGTAATGTCCACCAATGCCATAATTGACAACCTATAAATATTAAAATTTAGTCATAAAAACTTCTCACTCGCACACAAACAATTAATCTGTTCAATTGTTTTCTTCCTCAACAACAACAAAAATATATAATAATAATAATGATAATAATAATGATGATGATGATGATAATTATAGTAATTACAACAATACAACTAATAATGATATCAGTGACGGTGATTACGGTAAAGATACTTACACTAAATTAATACTGATACTGATGCTGATACTGATACTGATGATGATGATGATGATGATGATGATGATAATGTGATGAAGATGAAGATGATGATAATGATGATGATGATAATGTGATGAAGATGAAGATGATGATGATAATGATGATGATGATGGTGATGATGATGAGGCATTTGATTTTTCCAAGCATTTGTTCTCATACTATTTCCTCTAAAGACACATCACAGTTAATAAACGTTTCTCTCTCTGAAGACAGATGGGTTGTTCGAAATGTGTCATATGTATATTATATTGATTTATTGTTCATCATTACCTACATTATATTCGGGGTGGTAACAATGACAACGATGATGATAATGATGATGATGATAATGATGATGATGATGATGATGATAATGATGATTTTTGTCTTTGTACTGATGTCTAAACAGTAAATTTCTAACAACGTTATTACTTTTTGAGATCAATAAGGAACGAGGATCAATTTTTGCCTGTTTCTTTTGTTGTACTTTTGATTTTACGTCTTGGCTAATAACAGAAAATTCTTAACGAATTCATATAAACTAAGACCAATAACTGACTTTAAGATTTTACCAGAGCACTAAACAACACAAAAAGCCGTTCCTTTTGTAAAATCTAAATCGGGATTGTCAAGTTTGGATTGAATGGACTTCTAGAACAAATAGAACGCAAAATCCGAAACTCCATTTTACGAAAACTTTGTAGATTTCTTTTACTGTTCAGCCGGGTGAGGTTAGTGCGAGAAATTTAAATAAAATGGCGGCAAGACCAAAATTCGTTTTCGGATTGGTAAATGGAACCAGGTGATCTGGCTTAGTGGCCGCTCCAGTGTACGTCACGCTCATCTCGTTATCCATCCCAGAAGGCGAATCGCGTGGACATGCCAACTAGAAGCGTACGGCCATTTTGTTTGATTCGGCAAGTTTTTGTTGGATTTGTTTGGTAAACGGTTTGGTTTTCTATTCCAGGTTATCATTTATTGTAGTAGGACGTCTAGATATTCGTAAGTAGCATTTTCTCGTTTTGAAATTGAAGAACTGTTTAAGAACTGCGAGAAATTTAGTGTTTTACTTGAAAATTTTGTGTCCAACCTTCGGTAATTTTAAACAAATCGAGGAAAACTTTTGTAGGTTTGTTGTAGTTAGGGAAATTGTAAATATGTTTAGAATTCTTAAGATTAACATATGATAAATGTCCGAAATGTTTATTTCGATCTTGGATATCAAAGCCCTTCATTTACTTTTTTAACGACTTCTAAAAGTGCTTTGCATACGTCATTTGCAAAGCAGTTTGGGATGGATAACGAGAGCAAACGCCACTACGGCCACGCCATAGGGATAGGTCAAGCATTTGAACTCAGATCACCTGGTAACCAACAGATGACTGGACTTACCCTTTGTTCCTTCAGCTGTTGCTCCAGCTTAGCAATATCTTCCTGGGCACGCTGGAGGTTAGTTTGCTTTGTTTTCAGCTCAGCAGTCTTGGATTCCAGCTCATTCTTTGAAGATTTCAACTCTTTCTCAAGCTTTTCTTTTTTTCTTGCTTCCCTCTGAGCTTCGTTACTTCGGACCTGAATATCTTCTTTCAGCTACGATTTAAAGGACAGTCAAAAATCTGTTGTCTCAAATGATCCATTATTACCTAGCTAGTTGTTAGTAATTAACTTACTGATAGCTATAGAGCGTTTTCACTCAATCCCAAGAGATGCAAAGGACAAAAGAGACAGCGGCCATTTTGGGGACTAAACAAAAGAAATCATCAAAGTTCTTTTGTTCAAGATACCCCAACATGGCCAGATTGACGTCAGGTGAAAATGCTCTATACCAAGTTTAAAAGTTAATTAATTTGACTTAATTTTATCAAACTTTTAGAAATCAATATAACAAAAATTAATACTTCTCAGACTTTTACCATTTTTAAATTGAATGCTGTGATTAGAATGAAACCAGTTTATAACTGGAAAATTTAAGATCCAAACACTTGTGTCTACTGACTTTAAACCAGAATGTACCGTACCATAGTAATTAAACCAGCGAGCAGTGCAGTGCACAACCGCCCTTTGTGGTACAATTTAAAGATTGTATGAGCAGTGTATAGTGTGCTACCACATTGTAAGAATTTAGGTACTGCTGCTGAGAACTAGTCAGAGAAAAACATACTTTGTTCAAAACTACACATCTTGAAAGGACTTAGAACTATATCTTAAAACCTGTTTGATCATCAAAATATATATGAAGCTTTTTCTAGACAAAGTTTTTTTTTGTAACAATGTATCCCTTGGTCTAGAAAAAGCTGATCCTGATTAAAAATGACCAAACATAAATTAGCGATATATCCCCAAGAAGTCTACACTGTAGAACTACTCACTTGTAGATAATTCGTTAAAATAAAATGTTTTATGAAAACAAAGTAGTATAAAATTTTGATTGAAAGACTCTATCAATTGGTGTATAAAAAAGGCAGCCCTTGCTGAAATTCTTAAAAATGATGTTTTTAATCTATAATTATCATAAATACAATGTGTTATTAAAAATTACAGAGCCTGTAAAACTATGGAAAATGTACAGTTGGCTATCTATCAAAATTTCTCGTTGGTTATACTATGTTTCTTGCAGAAATTCACCCATTGTCATTTGCTTAAAACTACACTGGATTCAAATTATGCACTGCTATAAACTATTGTCAGAATATTCTCGTAATATTATTCAAATTTGCAAACCTCTGCAATTTTCATCTCAGCATCTTCACGGTCATGTTCAGCTTTTTGTTGCCTGTTTGTCGAGTTTGCAAGTTCATCCCTCAGTTTAGCAATGTCAGAAAGCTTCTCATCTCTCTCCTTTGTAAGGTCATCTTTTATCTTAAGCAGTTCATTCACACTAAAAACATTGAACAACAAAAAAATTAAATCTCTTTTTAATGCAATTCTGCTCGTCACCCTTCCTGAACATTAAATGGCAATACAACATTGTTTAAAAAAGCAAAAGGATTAAAAACTGTCAAACAAACATGATAACTAAAAAGTTCTATTTCCTAATTTTGAATAATTACATCCATTTTATAGTAATAATACCTGTGATCTTGGCCCATTGTCAATCCTGCTCCTTGCTCGACCAACTTGCTAAGATTAGCAATCTCCAGTTTTAGTGACTGGATTGTCTCTCTTGCTCTCTGTTCTTTGTCATGTGCAGCGTCGACCATTTTCCATGCTTTCTCAATTTCCTAAAAGTTTCAATATATTATAAATAAATAAATTTTAAATAATAAACAAAATAACTATATCTATTAATAAAAAAATCTCAAGTAAATAAGTAAACATAGCAACCCACCACCACATCACCCCTATCCTACCTTTTATGTATCTAATTAACATCTTTGAACTTTTTTTCCATACTTTGACTGGTATTTCAACCGATTCTTTGTCCAAAGCATTATCAATAAAAAATATATATAATAAAAAAAGTCAAGAAAATTGGTCAAACATTTGATTTGATATTCAAGACCTGAACACAAGTTTACACCACTAAAAACATTGTCTAACTAGCTGGTTGAAAAAAAAAATTCTAATTGAGATAGTTTTTCAACCACAAGATAGTTAATTTTTGTCAGCAAATTTCCACTGAAAAAACTTTGAAGAGGAACATAATTCATTCATAAAACTTTACTCCTTAATCAAAATTAGCAACACAAGCTGTTAGATACATAGTTACAACTTTGATTACAATAAAAAAAACACAGCTGCCATCTATTTTCCCATGTATATAATTCTAAATAAAGGCTATTAATTTGTTTAGTAACAACGCTGCAAAAAGTAGAAACTTGTTCAACATCATCTGCAACTTGTCTCACTGGTAATTTCTCATGCCAGTATAATAATGGCGTTATTTTTTGCAAGTATAATAATGATTTTAATACCTATGTGTCAATCCAAGCTACCAGTTGGTTGGTCAACTAACTGGTGACAACATTAAAAATTCAAACAAACACTATTGAGTAAAATCTTTCTTTCTAAATCTATGTGTGCATTTTACTTTAAAATACTTTTCTTGGGAAATGTTAACAGAGCCTGTTGCCTGGGGGGATACTCGCTCATCGTATTTTTTGGGTCAAAATCTGCCATTTGATTTTCTTAGGGGTTTTCAGAGAAAAGTCAAGGTTCATTTTAGAAAAACGGTATTTTTCAAGGGCGTAATTTTAAACAAAATGAGCACGTTTTTTTCTGAGATTTCAATCTATGCTAGGGAGTATATTTTAGTGTCCAACGTTTTTATGCCTTGGTATCTTTTTAGGGTATTTTTTCACATTTCCCAAGGAGCATTCCTGTCTTTTTTACCCTGAAGTACTTCCCCCCAACCGGCCTTCCCCAGGACCTGTTGGTTAGCTTGATGTGCCGACAAGTCATAATCAGGCCAAAAGAGCTGTGCACGGCTGCTAACACTCGGGCTCACTTGTATTTAAAGGTAGATTGGCCTTGGTGTCTTAGAGCTGAAGTTACCATTGGCACGCATGTGCTGAAGTTGTACTGTAAGTTGTGCCTTTAAAACTAGTTTTTCACATACTATTATTAAAAAACTTTCGAGGGATATTCAAAGAAAAAAAACAGCTTTTTAACAGTTTAAATGTCTTACCTTTTTTAGAGAAGCAATTGTGGTCTGATCTTCTTGTGAAAGCTTTAATGCAGTCTGAACTTTTGCAGCGTTGGCCACAATTTCTGCATTCAATTCTCGACATTTCTGCATTAGTCTTTTCTCACTTTCGTGCGATTTTTTAAGAGCCCTGTGAAGTTTTTCATATTCAATACGGAATTTTTCGAGACTTTTATCGCCCATAAGTTCTCCAAGAACCTGCAAGTTGACGAAATTATGTCACAGTTAAACTTCATTTTATAATCATTCCGAAATTACAGTACAAGATATTTGTGCATACATTGAACGACCAAAATCGCAAGCAACTGCAAAACATATTGGCAGTATGTTTCGTATTACCTCTTGAAAGTCTCTCTCGAGGGCTTCGAAGGCATTTTCTTCAATAGCTGGTTTTTGGTCTTGCGATTTCTTGTCGGTCTGTCATGGTATGGAACAAAAAACATTAAACAACACAGTCACCATTTCAAAACATTTTTCCTCCAGATCTTTTATCCATTTTATATAAACCAATTTTTGGGAACTATACCTCCATGATGAGTTGTTCTGCTAGGAGAAATGGGAAGTCTAGGGCTTTTATTTGTGTTTTTGTTGCTTCTACCAAACCAGACGTTGAAGTTTAGCTTAAATCCATTTCATCATGGCGGATAAACTGAAGTCCACTGTTGCCATGGACACAGATTAAATAACAGTGTAACCCAGTTCCCAGGGTTAAAGGTGGGTTTGGGGGCGTATAGCCTGGATACCAGAGGTCCGAGAGTACCCAGCTCAGGTTGGGGCATTTTTAAAATATTCCTATAAACGTCCATAAAACGTTTTTTAAAACACCTTAAAAACTAAAACAACAAATTCCAATCTCGTATGATGATTCCGATCTCGCACAATATGATTTTAATTCATTGTATGATTTCTATGTTGCCTAAAAGTTTCTGTTCACGAATCCTTATCCCTTTCTCTCGACAATTTTGTCACGTTTGGCTTGCCATATATTTATATGGCGATGATTTTGCGAACTCATCCAACCAATCATAATGGAGTTTTGGCACTTTGCACTACGCACCCATGTAACCCAACCGACCGTGGAAATTTTGACGCGAAAATAAATACATTTCCCGCGAGGGCTGAAGTGAAAGGGAAAAAGGAAGTTGTTTTATATCTCGAATAGTTTTTAATTTATCGAGATGCGGTTTTCACCAAAAGAAAGCACTTTTAAGGTAAAATTCAGAAATCGAAAAGGATAAAACAAAAACACAAAATTAAAGCTTTCATCGTCTTCTGTAATCTTAATTAACGGTTTATGTTTCAAACTATATAAATGCAAATTAACTTGCCCAGACGTGCTGTGATTGGTCCATGCTGTGAGAGCGCCGATTGGCATTGTATATTTAGACTTCAGTGAAAGAAACGGATGCTTTTCTGCGCGCATTTCTCTCTTCGAAACATGAATTTATTCAACACTTTATTTGAACTTAGGACTGCTGAATAATCTGTAAGTCTTCTTGGAACCTACAGATAGCTTCCTCGATTCAAATGGAGCCGTTTTTATGTTATTTGTCAAAAGTCTGTTTTAGTTGGTAGCTCTGATTCATTACACTACAGGCAAAAAAATATTTCTTTTAATGGTAGCAGTACATGTACTCCCTGAAGATGAGATCAAATCCCGAGATATCAGATGATGTTAAAGGCCTCATATTTGATTGCGATGGGACTCTTCTAGACACAATGCCAATTCACTGGAAAGCTTGGTGCAAAATCTGTAACGAAACAGGATTAGTCTTCCAGAAAAAGGATTTTTATACACTGGCGGGAGTACCCGGTATAAAGATTATTACATCACTAGCGAAAGAACAAGGTATTGATCTAGAGCCGTTAGAAGTGTACGAGAGGAAAAGGAAATACTATACAGATGAGCTTTCTACTGTAGAAGTTATACCGTGTGTTGTGAGATACGCGAAGGAGGCGTTTTCTCGAGGAATACCCATTGCAGTGGCTTCGGGAAGCTCGCGCCGAATTGTCGAACAAGGTACAACATTTAAAATACATTATGGTTGATAACCCCTACAGACAAGAAGTTGTTTTCTAGAATTCTACAATTATTCTCGTGTTTATTTATTTTGTTTTGTTGAATGATACTAACATTCACTTCTCTTCGATTTTTGCAATGTCATTTGATCTCTGCCACGTTGTTAATGTGATATTACAAGTAATAGGCGACAAGAGAGTTTGAATGAATACGCATTTAAAAAGGTAAAGGTTTTCTAACCAAATACTCTCAGAGTTAGCGTATTTATTTTGAGTTTGCTTTCGTAAATTATCGGAATTTTCACCATATTTTTGGCGGGGTTTTTGGGGCTTATAAAAGGCTTCCACATTGAAGCGATTGGTTTGTTTATTTTGGTTTTCAATAGCGCGGGTCAAAGTCCATTTTGGAAACTTTCGGTTTACAAGCACACGTCACGTACTCAATTTGTCTTGTGTATTTTTTGGCAGTTCTCCAAGGATATAAACAAAAACTAGAAATATATTAGTTAGCTTTGGCGTTATTAAAGTCTCAAAGATTTGTAAGCTATCTGTGTCCAGACAGCTTTTCGAGATATCGCTGATGACAGCCATGCGACGTTGTCCCGTGGGCTGTTTGGTGGGTGTTGTAGGGGGCCTGGATTCCTGGTGCCCAGTCTCCCCTCCTTGACATACTCCAGCGTTTCATGAACAATGAATATATTATACTTTGTCAAGAATATAAAAGGCTGAAAAAATATCCACTCTCCTAAGCAATGGAGCAAGCCCAGCAAAATTTTAAAAGGTATTTATTGTGGAACTCCAGACATTGCTGAGTGTACTTGTAAACCAAGGGTTTTTAGCTTTCGATGTTCTATTTTATTTTTCTAAAGTTAATATGAATTTTGAAATCAATCTGTCAAAACAAATCAAAAGAAAAAGGACTGAATTGCTTAACTAATGCTTCCACATTCAGCAGAGTGAGGCTTTAAATATTGGCTACTCTATTTTAAGAAATAGCATGTCTGAGTTAATTGTATTCATTATATCACAACTAACTCACCTTAATGGCTTTAAGAATATCTTAAATGATTTATGACATTTGTGATAAAATCATTAACCCCACTTGTAAAAGTTATATTGCTAGCATGCGATGAGGTGCAAAGCGAACAGACACATCATAATTTTAAAAATATCTTTTTACTGTCTTGATCTGTTTTTAAAACATATAATGATTCATAGATGTTGTTTTAAAATACTCTAGTTTATAGCCTTCTATCATTTGCTCAAAAAAGAAGTTTTAACTTGATAAGCTGACTTACTCACAAGGAAATTAAATAATGAATGTTTTAAAGACAGCTCATCAGGAGTTTAAAACGGTAGTCCTAACTAAATGGGTATGTATTAAATTTTGTTCTAGCTCTTCAAACAAGTGGAATCCGTCACTTATTTCACGTGGTTCTCGGTAATGAAGATTATTACCACCATAAACCCAATCCTGATGCATTTCTGACAGCAGCCAAGCAACTAAATGTGAATCCAGAGGATTGCTGGGGCCTGGAAGACACGTAAGAAACGTTTTTGTGCAATGTTTATTAAGAAAACGTCAAAGGTGAAAGATATTGTTTAATGCAGCTAGAGTTGTCTGGTGCTAAAATATTTACTGAAATACCTTACAGAACACATGAAATTAGTGCAAAATTACTGTGTGGCCACAATTGGTATTCTGTCAAAGAGAAGTCTTGCAATTCTGTAGGTGCAATAAGTGGATTTGAAAGAAATAGAAAGAATCACAACTCTATGAATTACGTGTTCTTTCACGTTTGGCCACTCAACAGTATAGACAACTAGGAGTAAAAGTGAAACAGACACACGAAATCGTTGATGACAAAATCACAAACCATTCAGGTGATGACAGCATTGAGAGAGGGAAGTGCTGATCATTTACATTTGGTCAAAAAATAATAATCAGACGATAAAAAAATTTACTGACAATAAAACCCATATTTTTTCAGTTTCACTAGAACGTTTTGACAAAGATATTGTCAGAAATTATCTCTTGTTTTAAGTGTTGAAATCACTGTTCTTCCTCTCTATCTGAAACATAAAACTGTTACTATCGTATATGTTTTATTTTTTTCCAGACATATTGGACTTGAAGCAATCCGCAAAGCAGGTTTTGCCAAAGCAATTGACGTGCGCGTATTGGAAGGATACCCAATGAGATCGGACAGAAGAGATTCGTCAATTTCATTTAACGAGGAATTACTGAATCGATACCGTACTTTCACAGAATGATTTAACAGTTAATATCCACTAAAACTAACACAAGTAAAAATTTGTAGACTACGAGAGTTCTTTTTCTGAAATTTAGTCAACCAAAAAACTGAGAAAGGGTTTTTTTTAAACAAAGTTGTTGCATTGAACGTACAGAAAGCAAAGCAAAGACGTCACAAGACATGTTTTTAAAGATATAACAGGAAAACTCAACTAACCACAAACAGCTTCTTAACGCCCACCACACTGGAAAAGTAGCGCGCGATTGTAGTGCGCACATTCATTTTGTGTACATGACTAGTTTTCTGTTTGCATTTTGATTGTCTAAAACACACTCATTATCTTTGTTGGTGCATCGTGTATCAACTTTAACGGCCTACAGCTAAACCATAAAGAATGACCACAAATCATTTTTACCCACATGATTGCAGTTGAAACAGACAGAAAAAACCTCTCCAGTTCCAAATTGTTGAATACAATCAGATGATAGTTATTGTAAACTGGCCGGGTAGAGAAGAAGAAAAAAGTTTAGAGTTTCCCCCATCTTTTAAAGACACACAAAGTGGCTCCTACTTCGATCAATTGGGATTTTTTCTTTTTCTCAGCCATAAAATGTTTTTATTGTATGTTTGTATGTAACGTTTTATTATTCATAGCGTCAACAGTTGTTTTTTTCATACCTACCTAGCTTGTCTGTTCTTAACGAGATGAGATATTCGTATTTATGTTATATCTTAAGCATAATTACGATTTTTTTTTTTTCAAAAATTTAAAGGATTTCTATCCCTTCTTTGGATTAACGTTTACAAATACGAACAAGAGTTACTCAGTAATATATACAAATAACTGACAAGGGGAAATATTGCCAGTTACCAAAATGCAGTTTTAAAACACTTCAGAAAAAAGCTATGATATAATTATTGATAAGTATTATCCGACTCACAAAGTGCTTTTATTTGCCAAGCAAAAGGTTTGACAGTTTTAAATTTTAAATGGAAAGAAGGTTTTTCGGTGTTGTAACTTAACTTTCCGCTGTAGAATTCAGGAATTAAGCTCGAATTTCTTCCGAGCAAACCTTAACTTTTGTAAAGGACGTGTTTCAACCTATGTTCCAAGTCGGTACTTTTTCATTGTTCACTCTTAGAGATTTTAATTGTACAAAGAAATTTAAATGAGACTGCAGTTAAAAGAATACGCCAAGATTGGGCAAGAAGAATTATTACAAATCCTTGGTTTTAGCCCAGTGATAAAGTGTATATTTATAGGCAAAAGTAAATTTATTTGTTTTTCAAAAGATGACCCAAGTTGTGAGAGCAATGACACCTTTATGTGCCGCAAGTAGCATAGGAATCAGATTCTCTAGTTTTAAAGATTTTCAGACTTGATTACTGTAACTAATACCATGTATTAGATTTAGCGTTTTTAAAGTTGTTTGATTTCTTCAAACAAATGACGGTTTTAGGTTTTTGTAAGGGAAACAGAAGAACAATAAAATGTAGTGAGAAGCTTGAGAGAAGTGTAGTTGAAGCCTGATATTGAAATCTTGAATTAAACAAAGGGGACACCACAGGAAACCCATACAATCTTAGAGAGTTGAATAAATGAATAAAGAAAAAGGGGGAAATCTGTAAAAATCGCTAAAATGGCTTGAAATCGCAACTGAATGTCAAAGACGACATCAACAACACCGCATGTAAGTAAAATATTTTTTTTATTCATTTATTCAACTCTCTAAGATTGTATGGGTTTCCTGTGGGGACACGAGAAGATACCAACTCCCATGATCCCATACGCGTCCCACCACCCACAATGCTTTACGCGTCCTCTTTGCTTTCAGTTTGACCAACTATGGTTTGACGTAAAAAGCAGATGGCATGAATCAGCAATATTTGTTTGGTTGAAAACAGTCACTTACGGAATGATTTTAAAGAAGTAGAAAACAAAGAGTGCTTAGATGTACTGAAAGCAATCTACTTTTTTCAGTAATCATAAAAAATGAATTGAAGTATAAGAGATTTAAGAAACAATATGTATATATATGAGAATATGATAAATGCATCCTGAATACACATTGCATTGACGGATTGGCTGCTTTTCATGGCGTGTATTAGCTAGGGACTTCACGTTTGTCATCAAGTTTTGAGGGATGTAAAATTTCTTTTTGAACCTTGAACACGGCCGTTAGTTTGTTTTGACTGAGGTTTTCAAGAAAGTAGAAGAACACAATTTAATATACTTTTGTTTTCTTTAGTACTTGATATGATGTTACGCGGCAGCAAACAGATTTTTTTTTTTTTTTTTTTTTTTTTACTGATTCAAAACAAAGTGAACGATCTACTTTCTATTGAAAACTACGAACTCCTGTTGGTATCCGGTGATAGACGGCCGACGAGGAGAGAAATTTGTTCTATTAAATGTAATCAATTCTTGCTATCTGTTTCACCGGAAAATAATGCTTCCATATAAGGTCATACGGTATATAACCGAGATTGAGTGAACCAATCAGAACGCGCAAAAACGCAATAATCGAGGTTAAAAATTTAATAACTTAGATATTCTAATTTCTAAAAACTCGTGAACACGAGGATAACTGAACACACTGTGCATACGAGTTGTATTCTTTTATTTTGATTGATGGAAAACTGAAATAACCCATCACAGCAGCAAATTAAAAAAGACCATTACTAACAGGAAACTGATGTTGCATTACAAGGAGTCAAAACATCGCGGGCTATATCAAGCAATTATTCCGTGAGACAAAACATGTGATTAAGAGTATCGTTGATTCGCCAAGCTCTTAGCATATATAATATTCATCTTCTTTGTAATAAACTAAACATGATCGTTCAATTACAAATTACACACACAAACACTGATTGACATAAAATAAATATGTGCGGCCGGCAATTTTTTTAAGTACCTTCTGAGTTCTGTTGAAAGATTATGCCGGCTGAAACTGATCATAATCAGTCAATTGGACTCCACAGTCTTTTCGTAGCAGGTCAATGACCGAACTCAACCACACCGTCACCCGTGACGAAAGATGGAATTTTAAAACTTTCAGGGTAACGCCTTCGTGATATTTTACCGCAAAGATTTTCATTTGTAAACTTCGCTTAAGTTCATGAAAAATTTGGGCAAGGGAAACTTGACTGCGCCATTTTTGCGACGGAAATTCTTCATCTCGTCACTTCCAATAACACTTGACAACCATGCGATCATATTTTATTTTTAACATCCGTCTGAATTTAATACTAATTTCTCAAAACGAAAGTCCAAAGTCAACAATTTGGAAAAGTACTTGAAATTAATCCTTTAAAAAAATCCCCGCTCGTTACTCCTTTAGTTTCACTTCAGAGAACTAGAGAAACTTGCCTTTTTTCGCCACAGCTAACTCGTGACTTGCTTTTTGCGTTTAGATATACGTAATGTCTTGACGAACCATGATTGTTAGTTTGAAATAAACAACAATGCTTGCGGTAAGTTCTTGTTTTGACCGCTTTCCCTACTTTAAAATCAATTCGTGATGTTTGTCATGCATTGTCGTGTTTTCAATCACGCAAATGTCGACGGGTAGTCCTATGACGTCATTCAACGGAACTATAAGTTCGAGCCATTTCTGGATAGTATTTCTTAAGTCGAGGTTTGTTTTTAAAAAGAAAAGTTATCGGTGTTGCTGTTGTTTGAGAAAATTGTTTTCGTATCGTATAAACATTTATTGACCAAGTAAATTCTGAGTGATTTTTATCAAACGTTGTCGTAAGAAAGAAGAAAAAAAGAAGACTTTACAAAATCAAGATTTGTATTGAAGAAACCGTTAACAGCGGCTATGTGTTTTGGAACATTTGTTATGCCTTCTGAGTTAATTCCGAAAGGGGTTAAAGCTCTGATCTTCGATTGTGACGGTACCTTAATCGATACGATGCCATTGCATTGGAAAGCATGGTGCCATATATGTAGTCTCACAGGACTTAAATTTAAAAAGTCTGAATTTTTCGCTCTGGCTGGAGTACCAGGCAAACATATTATTCGTCGATTGGCAGATGATCAAGGCATTGAACTGAATCCTCTTGAGTGGTATGCGAAGAAGAGGGAGTTTTTCCTAAACGGTTTATCTGAAGTGTCGTCGATACCTTGTGTTGTGCGGTATGTTTTAGAAGCCAAGTTAAAAGGAATTCCTTGTGCTGTCGCTTCTGGAAGTACAAGAAGTCAAGTCGAAAAAGGTATATTTATTTATTTTTATTGATTCTTCATTAAATAAAAATTTTATCGTCCTTTTTCCTCTTCCAAATTTACAAGAGTTACAACGCAATCATTGACGTATTGCCAGTGTAGTTCCCCATTCATTAACTTTCAAATTGTTATTACGCGTGTGTTAAAATTAAAACTCATATATTTAATAAAAAGTTGAATTAAAACTAAAACATATTATTATGGGAATATTTGGCCCTATTGCTTTTTCAAAAGCGAAAGGTTTAAGACAAACTTGCAGATAATATATTATTATGTTTTCGCTTGTAAATATAAAATTTAAAATATTCTGTTTCGCGAACCGGCTTTGAGTTCATTGAATCATGAATGAGTTACACAGACACTTTAATAAAGCATATTAATTAAGAAATACACTCTTAGGTGTTTTTGCTTCACACTAGTGCATGGTGTATTGTTTTCCTTTTTGAAACCAAACTACAAACCCGATACATGTAAAGTAAAATATGATATTTTTTAAAAGTGACAAAGAGCCGTACAGGATGTAAGGGTGTAATTTAGTTTACAGATATTCTAAGATATGCAAATATAGATGACGCACTTGGAATAGAACAATTTTGCTTATATAAAATTTATGTTTTAATAATTTTTTCTAGATGGCCTTAAAAAAGTTATTAAGTGAACATTATACTTGAATTCAAATGTTATTTTATAACAAAGTACTAAATTTTGTTTCAATCTTCTTCATTGCAAGGTTTAAAAAATGCTGGGTTACTAGAGCTGTTCGACTTTGTTCTTGGTAATGAAGACTACAAGAATTCTAAACCTTCACCTGACCCATTCCTAACTGCCGCAAATAAGCTTGGTGTGGACCCAAGTGCATGCTGGGGATTTGAGGATGCGTAAGTGTTATTTGAGTTCCTGTCTATGTTTTTGCAAAATTCTTTGTAGTTGAGTGGAGCAATTCATGAATCTATTTATAACTTAGGGAAGCCTCACATATCGATTTTGCCCACAAGAAACGTCAATTTTACGTTTCTCTCGAGACCCCCTCACC
>JAODFW021047789.1:0-16829 GCA_027575235.2 Palythoa mutuki | reverse complement strand
ATTCAGTTCTTGCTCCGGGATGTTACTAACTTCTCTGTTTTCGTTTTCCGTGAGACAAAAACGCTTCCATGTTTTCACTTTGTGTTTTAATTTTTGTATTTGTTGGTTTTTGTTGAGAAATAAATTTGCGAGACTCTTCTATGTTTTCTTTGTTTTGACTGTGCGACTCCACTTGCTCTACGCAATTTCATTTTCTTGCGGGAACAAAGCGGGAAATCCCGAGCGGGTAAGATGGGCCTATCTTGCCCGCTCGTTTAACCAATCAGAACACAGAATTCGGTTCATCTTGCCCGCTCAGCGAGCCTGCCATATAACGGAAAGTTTTTTGCGTCAAAGCCTTGTTTTGGGCTACACTGGTCAACGAATTGAAGCAGTTCCTGTACATTTGATAAAATGAAGTGAACCTGTGAGTATTATCTTGTTTGCGTAGTATCACAGTGTTCTTAGGCGTTTGTGTGTTACGTAAGGCACAACTTGACGGCATGTGAGTGGTTTTAGAGTATTGCCATTGATTGATACCCCCTCTTAAGACTTCACGCAAAACTTGGTCTTTGGATAAATAGCGTCATTTCTTCAAGTGCTTTTCTGCTGGAAGGATTGTACTGTGCCTATTTTGACATATTTCAAGTTTACCGGTTGTTCATCTATTCACGGTGAGTCACTTTCGTCTTGATTTGTTCTTGCCTTTTATCATGGAGGTTCCTTAGCTGACGTTTGGTTTTTTATATCTGTGACTGCGGTTTTAACCTTGTGCATGTGTCGCCGGTAGATTTTGCCACGATGGCTGCTGCACTTGCACCCACTACCCTTTAAGTTGCCCCGTGTACTTATTCTTGGCCACTCATTTGTGAATCGTTTGTGCCGAGACTTAAACAGGGGTTCGATCTGAGGGCGAAGTCCGATGTTGGTTTTTGAAGGTATAGCTTTGGTGCGGTTGTTTAGAGTTGGTGGCAGGACAGCAGTTTCTCTGGGACGTGACCGGCGGGTTGTCAGTAAACTCAATAGAATTAAACCCGATATTTTGTCGAAACCGTTCAAAATGTCTTCTGCCGGTCGCACAAATTTTTGCGAGACGTCGGATGGGGGGCCTCCATTGATAGACGATGTTTTAATTTGATATGAACGGCCATGCCCCAAAATATTGGCTTTATCGAAGCTATCGGCCATTTTGCGTGCTCTCCGCTTGTTTCTAAAGGTATTTATATAATAACCCAAGCGATTCTCCCATTTTGATTGGTTCTCGCCTGTGTTCTATTGAGGACAGACGCACGCTTGACGTCATCTTTATAAATTTTTTATTATATAAAACAAATAGATTCCATGTTTTTGTGCGTTGGTTCAGTTATAGATAACAGAGGACGTCAAACTGTGGTAAGAACATCAGTGATACCCTCGGCTATCGCCTCGTGTATCACTTTTTTGTTCTTACCACAGTTTGACGTCATCTGTTATCTATAACGGAACAGATGCACGCAAACATGGAATCTATTTGTTAAATAGGTATAATAGACCCCTTCACGGCTGTAATTGCATCATGGGTAACATAATCAGGACATGAATTACAGAGGGCTGAGTAGCGAACTGAAGTTTATCAACGATTTCTCACAAAATAATGAATTGTAAACTCTCAAAAATGTTCATATTCTAGTCAGATGCTAATTTCTGGCCTAAATGGCCACAAATTATCTGAGAAATGATGGGACTTTGTTGAAAATTTGTTTTCATGCAAGTCAAACGCTCTCACAAACAACACATTTGCCAAGAGATTGAGACGGTTCGTGTGTAATTTATAACCAAACACGCCAAACATCGGCACGTGTGTAAGATTAGAGCTAACCTTGCTTGTGTGAAAAGTCCAACATTTGAAATAAAATTGTTTGTGAGCTATTGTTGATAAACCTCAGTTCGCTACTCGGCTCTCTGTAATTCATGTCCTGATTACCCATGATACAATTACATTACTGTGAAGTAGTCTATAGTAGCTCAGTGGGTAGAGCATCTGACCGGTAATCAGAGGGTTGCTGGTTCAGGTCCCATCAGTTATTCAGAATTTTTTCTGAACACTCAACTTGAGTAGCAGTTTCTTTTTGACTTAACATCCAAGTTGCAAACTTCCCTATGGATATGTTATAATTATAGTTTTCAGATTCAATTAGTGGAGAACCAAAATATTCATATTTATCCCATGCCTTGAAAAATACAGCCAATCAGAGGACAGTATTGCTGTTGCATATTCTACGGTTGCATATTCTGCGGTTGCATATTCTGCGACCTTAACGTTACTTGCGCAACACAATTATGTTCTATAACATGGACTCAAGTCTAATTTAGTAATTTACTAATTAGAATCATCAACTCTTACGGAAGTTTCAGAATAATTCTGATAATTTCTGATTATTTCCGAACACATCTGAAGATTTTCCGAAAATTTTTGATAATTGCAAAAATGCTTTAAAAACTGTTTTAAACCATTTCCGAAGTTTTCCAAAGATTTCTGAAAATTTTCTGAAAATTTTGAAAAGTCCTAAAAATGCCTTAGAAATGCTTTCTAACTATTTTTGAAGATTTTCAAAAAATTTCTGAAGATTTCCGAAAATGTTTAAAAATCGTAAAAATCCCTTACAAACAATTTTCAACCGTTACTGAAGATTTCCGAATGTTTCCAGAAATTGCATATATTTTCATAAATCTCTGGCAGTTTCGAACATGTAGGCATGGGATAAATTGGTTATCCCATGTCACTTTAATTTTTTTCATATACAGACTCACCTAATGGCTCGTGTGTATACGGAAAATATAAGTGACGCATGGCATATTCTGCGGTGTCCCACTCTAAAGCATTTGCATAACTACTATATCTATAATCCCTCCTTTTTCATTGATGGACCATTTGAGTTGTCTTTATCTATGAGTTTGTGTGATAAGTTAATCCATCCATCTTTCAGATACCAATAAGCTACGAAGAAAAGTAGCTAACATGGAGTCAGATCATGCTGATAAGCTGCGAGCATTTAATGAAGAGGTAAATCGCATTAATGGTGCATTTTAAGGGAATATCGAGCATTTTAGATTAAAAAGTAATCAGGGATGTAGATAATAGCCGGAAGCCAAGAAAATTACCCGACTGTGAACATGATTTTTCCAGCTCTTTTTAAATGTTGTCAGCACGCTACAGTGGGACATCAGCCCAAATACCTGCCTATCATTACTAGATTCCCACCTGTTAAAAACTTTAGCTACATCCCTGGTAATAATAATACTCTTGACAATAAAAGAAATTGTGTGGTTGTGTGATATCATCAATTGCCTAATAATTGGCAATACATTTCAAAGCTCCCAAACATAATCAAACAGCCTTAGTGAGCTTGTGGGAAGAAACATTAGTATCTCAGTTAGTAGCAGTATCTCCAAATTATTTTGTTGTTATTACTAAAAATAATTACTAAATAAACTCAACATAGTGTGAGGTTAATTTGTATTTGTTTTTAATCTGATAACAGGCTATCAAGCTGCATAGTGAGATAGCAAAGCTGAGAGCGACTGTCGAGAGAGGAGAGGTGATCAAACAAAAACTTGAGTATGAGCTGGCATTGGCTCACAAAGCAGCCAATCAGGAAAAGAGGATTGCAGCTGAGAAAGAGGCAGCCTTACTAAAAACCAACAGTGGATTGAAAGGTATGTTGTGGATAATTTTTATAAATATCAGTGCATTTATAAAATACTATGAAAATACAATGGGCCAGTGTTCCCATTAACGTTCTGCCACACGTATTTGACACAAGAAAATGTGAAAATGACACACCACTTTTGTCCTTCTTGCATCCCTGGGACATGCCAAAAAATCACTTGGCACTTGATCAAAGGAGATGGAGAGCCTGGGGACCCCCCAATTTTGAAAATGACCCTCCACTTTGGGACACTGGGGTTCCCAGGGACCCTTGATTTTCAGATATAGTGGGAACATTGATGGGCTATCATCAGATGAAATAGAAGTACATGATAATAGTGTTGCTAATAGTGGCCTTATGAAACTTGTGGGCAATAGCTTTTCTTGGTTTCTTATTTTGAGAGTGGCAGGAAAATTGATTTTGATTTCCTAATGTTTCTTGATTGCAAGAATGGTTGTAATGCTGTCACTCAATTAACCTGGTGTGGCCTACAACTGTCAATAAGATGGTGGAGCACTGGTGACGATCAGTGAGAGCATAAGATTCAGAAATCAAACTAAGGCAGAAGAACACACTCGAGTGAAGAAAAATTGGGTCCCACGGATCATCCATGTTTGATAATTCTATACCCAGTAAATTGCTATGTTGCCAGCATGGTGAGTCCCAGTGGTGAAGTGGTTATCACGCCTGACTCACTGGTTACCAGGAGATGCGAGTTCAAGTCGCGGTCGGGGCATTCAAACCAATTTTTTCAGATGAGTGCGTCAGAAGGAGAAAAAAGATGCCATATTTGTTTCTAACTTTGTTGGGATTCCCTTCCTCGCCAAAATGAATATTTATTAGAAATCAAGCTAAAAAAAGCTAAATCCTTTTACGAGCCAAGTGGCCCATGGAGCCAGTGCTTATCCCCGGTTTTTGTAGTGTTAAGCGGATGAGAGTCATTGACTCCCCCTGGACGGGACACAAATCCATCGCAGGTTAGCCCCTAGCAGAAGCTGGTACTCATTTTACTGAACTTTGGAGGATGGAAAGCTGAGTCAACTTTGGCGGAAAAGAAGGTCACACAAATGTTCAACTCTCAGCTGAGCCGGGGATTGAACCGGGGACCTTGTGGTTAGAAGGCAGAGATCGTACCACTGTGCCAACCACGCCGCCGTTCATATATTCCTTATTTCCAGTTATTACCAGTTATATTACTTTGATGGAGTTACGTAAGGAGAAGTTGATAAATTGCCTGGAGCTGAAATGGTTAAAGCAATGCCACAGATAATACGTAATTTAATCCATCATGGCTTACATTCAGAATTTGCTAAGGGTTGCAAAGGAACAAAGTATTGTCACATAATATTTAACAAAACTCATGCATAACCAGTTTCCCCGCAATTAAACTGACTTCATTTTTTTTGTAGCTGATGATACATACAGTTTTTCAGGCCCCGTTCACACATATCGGGAAATTTTTGAAGCTGTAATTTTTTTTTCCCAGATTCGGCTTCTGTCCACACATATCCACATGAATCCACCAAACGAATCTGATACTTTTTGAATTGACTCTCCAGATTGGAAATTTTTGAATACAAATCCAAAATCATGTGGATGCTCAAATCTGGATAGTTTTTAATCTGATGACATCACAAAATGTTTAACTCTTTACCGTGTAAATATTCAACTTGGCCTCCCAACGAGATGTCAAATGATATCGCTTCTCTTCTGCTTTGTGTTTTAGTTTGATTATTTTTTAAAATTGAACACCATGAATAATAAAAGGAAAACTGATGTTTCAGATTGTAGTCCTTCCTCAGAGTGGACCTGTTGCTATAGAAACACAGATGCAGCATCCAGTGATTTTATAACATGCCTTGCATTATGCTAAACTTGGCTACGCTTTGTTCTTCAACTATTGTGATCAACGACTCATCATCCTGAGGATTTTTTTGATTGCATCAACCTTGCTCTTTTTATTTTTCTTTGATTTCTGTCTCGATCATTTTTAATAAAAGCAAATAATGTTTAATTGCAAACAAAAATAAACAGATTTGCTGACAAACTGGTTTTGAATATGCTCTGTTGACAATTAATACTTTCAAAGGATTCCCAGTGGGTGATTACAGTTAATCCGGATATGTGTGGAGGGTCAAATTCAATTTGAATACACTGTGTGGATGCGAAAATCTTTGAATCTGGAAAGGAAAATTTGTAAATTCAAAAATATCCAGATATGTGTAGATGAGGCCTCATGCATTCTATTGTTCTGTATGTAAATATCTGTTGAAAAACATTTGTAATACAAATTTTATTAGCTCAATGCTATTTAATTACAATAAAAAATTTTTTTTGTTCAAGGTAGTAATAGTAAATGCTAGCAGAACTTACCTCCGAGCAATTCTCCGATGAACTATAAAAGTTATTACTTCCACATCCTAAGACAAGAACAACAAACTTGAGTTAACAATACAAACACATAAAATATTGATCACAACTTGTTAGCAATTTAAATCACAAAATTCCAACAACACACAGTAAAGGTTCACATAATTCCACTTTTACTCACAAACAACTGTACTCACTTTTCAAGGTCTTTTGAATTTGAAAATTTTTTGATGACCTTTAATTTTAAAGACCAAATTGAATTTTTCATGTCTGGTTCACCCAACAGATGGCACATATGTGATAACTTGAGATATATTATTTGTCTTTAGTTGATATGAATGAAAATTAGAGTTGACCTTCCAAAGTTGCTAGCAAGGTTAAATCACAGTAAGCAGAGACAATTGGTATGCAACTTGATGACATTCCTTTGTTATAGAAATAGATAAGTGACTGATTGATTGATTTATTGATGGACTGATTGATTGATTGATTGAATATGTTTTGTTCTCTCTCTCCTTATTGTCATATGAATCTGAACAATGCACAAATTACAATAGGCATTGAAATATAAATGATAAAATGGCCAGTAGGATAAGACATGATGTATCACACCTGGAACAAAAGATCATAACCTTACTGCTTGTGCACTCAACATGAAACACGGAAGCATGACAAATGTAATGTTCTTTGTAGATTGTATGTTTCATAACCAGTCCTTTCTACTAATTTTGGTTAAACATAGATTAAAGACATAAATTTAATCACAAATACACAACCCAAATTAACTAACAGTGTTTTTATGACCACTGGTTTCTACTAAAGGCTGTGGCTCCACATTTATTTTTCATTTATGTACAACTTTTTGCCCAAAGTACGTACCTCAAGAAAATATTTTGCCACATAATAGAACCTAAGATGCACTCTGCTATAAACTACAGTTGCCCTTATAATTTTATGACTTGCCAAACAGGTTTATTGTGTTTAATTTATAGAGAACAGGACACTAGACTTGACTATTAGTTAGGCCTGGGTCAATTGTCGAACTTCACATGTGCTGAATCTAATGCAAATGAGCAAATTCTATTGTTCTACCTCATTGACATTTGCATTAGATTCGGCATATGTGAAGTTTGATGTTTGGCCTGGGCCTTATATATAACAAATATAATAAAAATTTACATAATTCCTTTCTATAAAACACTGGCTGAAAAGAAAATGATAATGTTTAGAAGTACAGGAATAAATTTCTAGATTTCTCCTGATACCCCTTTAGTAATTTTTTATACTAAATAAAAAATATATATATACTATAAGTCCCAATTATAAGCTGACTGGTTGCATATTCTGAAACTCCAAGAAAAAAAAACCTTCTCTATGTTCAACTCTATTTTATATTGTCCTACTTCTGATCTTTTAAATACGTTTTTAACTAAAAATTAACTTGTCTATGTTAAACAACTAGTGCCAGAACAAGTTTTTAGAAACAGTCCTTGCACATGAAATATAAATGTAACTGTATAATTTAATTAGCACCACCCAAGATTACATAACAAAAGGTGTTTACAATTTTTAATTAGCAGTACAATAACATTGGGGTCGGCATATCTGTTTCTGGGGCCATTTGTCTTAAAATGCATGCATTTTTCATCGACCCATATTTTGGTTGTCTGCCAAGTCATGTTCAAGCAATATCTATTTTCTGTTTTAAGGAAATGAGAAAGGATATGCAATATAAAGCCAGTCTTAAATTCAAGTGGTAGAACTCAGAAAAGTGACTTGTAAATGATATAGAGGCTGTGAGGCAGTATATTTATGGAATTTCATAAATGAAAAAAAGTTTGCACATGAAAGAGATGGCATGAGGATGTTCACAAAAAATTACAAAGAAAAATTAATTAAAATCCAATGTGGGAAAAGTTGTAAATACCGTTATATTTTTGTGTCTGATCTGCCACTCAGGTATCATTTAGAGCCCTTACGAGGGTCAGTTAATGTCATAAAGAACGTTTATGAACATAGTACACACCAAAAAAATTCAGGACCAAAATCTCTGAAGCTGATACACTGAGATTTACAGTATCCAAGTTTTAACATAATTTGTTATGCACTTCATTGATAATACTTTAAATGTTTGCAATTTTCCATGATATGGCATAGGGACCAAAAATGCACTGATAAGATAGGTTTTCATGAGATAGGGCGCACAAAAAAGGCATCATTTTCAGTTGGTAATTCACATGAGAAAATGTGAGAAAGTTAATTACAATTGTTTATTTAAATTAGGGCAGTATTTATAGTGATAAGGATTCCATGATACAGCGTATGGACTAAAAATGCACTGATAAGACGGGTTTCCGGGAAAACGAGTGTACGACAAAACAATGTTATATAATTCATTAGAATGCTTGAATTTGTTTATCTAAACTAGGACAGTAATTAGTGATAAGTAAGAGTGAGGCTTCCATGATACGGCGGCGTAGGGACCAAGAATGCACTGATAAGATGGGTTTCCAGGTACAAAGTACATGTGCATCAGCTGCAAGGTCACAGCTGGCTCAGATTGTTTAAATTTATCTTTCTGTTCTAAAATCCTTGATTCCAGGTTGTGGCTGATTATAGTTGTTTTTCCAATGTAATTTGCATCATGCACAAAAAATGACATACTTGGGCCCAGGCCAAACGTTGAATTTCACATGAGTCAAATGTAATGCAAATGAGCGAGTTCTATTGTACTACCACATTAGCATTACATTCAACACATGTGAAATTCGATGTTTGGCCTTTGGCATTACAAGTCATTTAACACCCGCAGATGACCTGGGAAGATTGAAAATGTTTGCATTTTTTTAAATATCTTATTATTGCAAACACTTAAAGTTTTACCATTCAGTTTGAAGTCTGTATAATCAAGGCAAATTACCTGTAAAAAATATTGAATATTCTAAATATTACTTGCACTTATAATATACTATAGCTAACATAAGCTAAAACATTTTTTCTAGCACCACTGTATATTTTAAATTAGTTTTTTATAAATATCATAGTTTACTCAACAATGAGAAATTGAAACTGGACATTGCATGGAGTAGTTAAAAAAAGAAAAATAAATTTAATGAATTAAGGCTTTAAAGATCACATACGTTGGCAAACTTTACACACAAATCCATAGTGAGAACCGTCTATTTCCTCTTCTGAAGTGTCTGTCTGGGATGACATATTAAATTTGCTTGAAGGATTACTACATACTGAACCGCCAGTCTCATTTCCAGAGGATTCTGTCTTTGATGACACATCAAGTTTTTCTTCAATATTAATGCTCACAGAACTGTCTGTCTCATTGCTGGAGGTGTCTGTCTTGGATGACACATCAACTTGTTTACGATTTTCAGCAAGGTGAATTGTGTATGTGCTCTTTTCACATGTCAATCTCTTACAATCACCCTGCAATGATAAAAAAGTCAAACTTCTATGTAATGAACTTCATAACTTGTTGATCAGTTCTAAAGAATTATTATTATTGAGTTCCAGTCTGAAACCCAGCCAGGCTGCCATTCTGAGTTGTTGTTTAGGGTGCTTAGTTCCCTCTGACTCAGCCAACTCATATCTTGCAATACTATCACAACTTCACTCATTTTTTAGCCAGTAGCCATAAGGATTGCCTGAGGTATGATTAATACTATAAAATCAAGCAGAAATACTTGTTTCATGATCCAGAAAGAAACACTTTTTTTATGTCAGAAAGTACTGGCCATCTGTAACATGCTTTAATTTCTAGGCCAATCAGCATGAATAACTGGAAGGTCTTTTGTTTTCTTTACAATAAGCCTCCATGCAGCAAAACTGAAATATCAAACAGTGGATAATTATAAATAGGTCAGTCAAGTTGTTTCAAAAGTGCAGTCCTTTGCAAAAGACTTTAGTTAGTATTATTTTTTTCGAGTTTACAGTATAAAAACAATGATCCTCATTAAAAAGTTAAATGTCAAACGGCGGATAATGAAACAGATTAGTTGTGTTGATTAAAGTGTACTGTCCCTGATGAAAAGTGAGTAAATACACATAGATCATGACACTTGGCTTATAATCCAGTAAAATAAATCTGTAATGATTACTTAAATTCACATTCTCAGTTACATGATAATCCAAATTGAATTTAAGGCAAAGTTAAAAACGGGGTCTATAGCTACCAGAAACATCTCTGGTTCAGAATTTTAGCAAAACAGCACGAAAAAAACTATGAAGAAGGCAAAAGATTACGTGACCTCCAGGTGCAGAAAGATATCACTTCCAACTTTATCAAATTTATACTGTACAATACGTATAAGATAGGTGTTAATGACATAAGCTATTTTCTTTTTTCTGATAGATAGGTGTTCGTTTTTAAAATCGCAAAATGGCTGCATATTTTAAACAACATGACCAATCATTTTTATTGTTGTCTGTCTGATATTTTAATTTTTATTGAAGACCTATTGTTCTTCAGAAGACACTCTTGTATAAGACCGGAAAGTATGAAGTGACATCTTCCTGCATTCGTCGTGTGGGTCACATGCTCTTTTGCCTCCTGCACAGCTTGGTAATTTTGTCTGCTGGTTTTGTTGAGCTCTACCCGAAGTGGAAAAGTTTCTGTTAGGCTTTATTATTTCTATAGTTTGGGGTTTGAAATATTATGTGAGTGTATTATGTGAGAAAGTATTCCTTTACTCAAAAGGTAGAGGCATCAATCCCCCACCTTCACTACTAGACTATACCTTGATCTGCCACAGCTGAGATAATTTTAAACAGTACACAAACAAAGGCAGAACTCCATCTATTAATTGCTTACCATTAGACTCAAGAACTGAATTTAAAAAATAAATTATTTAAGGCCATTTAATTGTGTGAAATTTTGCTCTTAGTTCTTAGTTCTTAGTTTATTACACTTCTAAATAGCTGGTGGCTAATACTAGAAGGATCTTAAAAATTAATTACTGTATTTGAAATTGTACAGTACATTTTTGGATCCAAAATCAATACTTTTTTAAAAGTTTGTTGTTTTATTGTTGTCCTTGTATAAGTCAAGGTCAGTTTTTCAAGACAAATTTCATGTCTCAAAACCTTGACTTAAACACAAGCAAATACGGTAATAAAGTTCAAAGTATCTAGGCATGAATTTGATTGGCTGATTTTAAATCAGCTGATTTTCAATGAGCTGATTTCAAATGAGCTGCATATTTGGAATTCCTGAAGGGTTACAGTTTTGAGGCAAATTGTCACAGAATGTTGTTAGCTGATTTGAAATGAGCCATATGTTTGAAATTCCTTTGGTTATTGTGTCAGATCAAATCATCTCAAGAAAAACAGAACAGTGCACTTTAGTGTCAATTTTCTTTGTGTAAATTGGATGGATTAAGCCAAAACATAGCAAAGATATGCAAAAAATTAAGTGATCAGATGACAATGGGAAAAAGGTGAAAATTTTAGGATTTCACAAAAAGTCCTGCTTGAAATAATAGGGTATCTTTGCATCCACTGGTGCCATCATTCTTTCTTTTCTTATAATAATGCCCCAAGCACAAAAAGTAGTAATTTCACCAGATTGTATTATATTTTAACAGACATGTTTCGGCATTACCCAACATCCTTATCAGTGCTACATAATAAGGAGGATAAAGCTATAAGTAGAACGTTACATATTTTGGATTGCATATGTAATAAGAAAAACTAAATACTTAATGAAAGATTAGCATGTGTAACTTGTTGGTTTAAACTTGGATTTATCCACTTAATATGCATAGCTTCTTTCAATCTGAGTTGATATTGGTAAGACGCTAAATAAATGATGGTGAAATCTTTAGAAGTGGAAGCCTTTCCTCAAATCTCCAAGGCTTGAAGATAATATGTGAGAGGACTTAAGTTATAACCTTAAAGACATTTGTTACCATGTGTGGAGAAATGGGGATAACTTGAATATATAAATTAGTGTCATTTTGAGAAAATATGCTCGCATGTAAAAAAACTAGCTGAAACTAACAACGATTTCAAAAACTTCATTCCTTTTCCTTCCAGAATATGTAAATACTTAGTTAAAATCCACCGAATACCTTGTGAATTACACATTTTTAGTCACACCCCTGTTTTGTCCTCTGCATCCTTAAAGGAAAATGATTTTTACACAAATGCTTTTTAAGATCCTAAGTATCCTGATAAAAAAAACTAACCATGTACTATTTATCTTAAATATACGATCAACCAGAGTTATAATTAACACATTTATGTACATTGAAAGTGCCAAACTAAATAATTATAGTTAGTGAAAAGATCTACAAACGTTTTTTTTTTTGTAACTGATGGACGTTTTTGACTTTAGCATTATCAGTTAGGATTTTAAGGAAATGGTAAGGCATCATTATTTTGTTTTTCGATAGTAGAGCAAATATTTTGAGAGTGCACATTGATGCAGTTGAAAAATTCAGTAGCCTTCTCTCACATTGTTAAAAAGGCAAACAGTATCGTTGACATATCTGTGACAGAATAAAATATCATGCCCTGTGTACTGCTCAAGCCAATGTTTTTCATGGTGCCAGGACTGGTGCCAGGGCAAAACCCTGGCATTAATTACCACTCCATCAGATTGCTCAATAAAAGGAGAATGAAAATGTGTCTCATTGGTGGCTAATGAGAACGAATCCATAAACTCACTGTTAGTGTGTTAACTTGTGAAACTTATTGCCATTTCTCCACATGTGTTAATGAACATCTTAACTATAAGTTGTCTAATAATAATAATAATAATAATAATAATAATAATAATAATAATAATAATAATAATAACAATAATATTCATATATTCAAGCATTTTCAAGCTCGGATAATGGCCAAAAGGCCCTACTTGAAAGATATCACCATCATTGATTCAGCTTCTTATAAATTATCAACTCAGGTCGAAAAAAGCTATACATATTAAGTGGATAAATCTGAATTTAAAAGTAACAGATGCTAACCTTTTATTGTGTATTTAGTTTTTCTGATTACTTATGCATTCCGATGTAAGTAAAATTCTACTCATACAGTAGTACATCTTTCCTTATTATGCAACACTGCTGATGGCATCGGGTAATATCCAAACATGTCTGTTAAAATAAAGACTATCCTTTTGGTACTCAAAATTATTACAACAGTGCCGTTACATCGACCTTTAGGGTTGTCTCATACATTTGAAATGGCAAAAATAATGCCACACAAGACTCAATTTACCCTTTTTAGATCTTTATTGCAGCATTAAAAGTTAAAGAAACTTTCAATAACTAAGTTACTGTTCTAACAAAGAACAAAATTTCACCCTACTAATTGGCCTTAAGTAATTGCTATTTTTTTACAAAGAGTCAATCCTCAAGTCCAATGGTAAAAACATCACACAAAGAAAGAGCTGACTGGTTGGCATGTAGAAATTGTACTTTTAATAACCACCTTTGTCTGAGTTGCTGCTGTCTTCAGTCCAATGATTGGTTCATTTGATTCTGACGAACTGCTCGAAACGAAAATGCAAGGTGCTTTCATTGAATTGAGTATTGCCTTTAGCTGCTTGATTTCTTGCTTTTTACATAAAACCTCATGGTTCAAACTGCAAGGAAGAAAGTAATGACAACTAAAGGTTAGACGAAAAAAAAAACCAGCCAGTTATCTTCTGCAGCCAATTAAAATTTATTTTTAACATGCCCTGTTTCTGACCAGTCAAAATATTGAAAAAAATTTTGTTTAAATATGTATTGGGAGAAAATAAAACCAAAATTATTGCTGACATGTGCAAAAAAATATGCAAAAGCTTCCGCGACTGTCACTATTGAGTAGTGACTATTAGATAGTATCCATTTTGACAGAAATGGGAAAACTGGCCACCAAAAGAATTTATCAAAACAGTAACTGAATCTCAAAGAGTAAGACAATACAAAAATAACAGAACTTTCTGATACTAGAATATAATTGACCAGTTAAGCTGACCAGCAATCAAAGGTTTTGTCTGGCCATTATCATCATTCTGAACAGATTCCTTCTTGTCATGAATATGTGAAACGTCACAAATAAAAACACAATTATAACTTAGTATAAAAGTTAGGTTTGGGGCGAAAGGCATGTTATCAGTTCAGTCAAGTTTTTCTGAAAGTGACAGCGTGCACTTGAGTTAATCTCAGTCTGCAGATTACGTGTGTTCCATCCTCTTATAATTATTGTCAGCCACACTGTGAACCCTTTTTTATCTTGTGATCTCTTGCAAGAAAACTTCAAACGGCCTCCCCAGAATCAACACCACAAGTTAAAATGAAATCATAATATTCCTTAACTAGTTGTCTAAGTGTTCAAGTGAACAAGTGTTCAAAAATGCTATAATTAATCTTTATCTTCTCCAAAAAGTATAATTTGGAAGGTAAATTTCAAATCCGTGTTAAATGTAAGTTAAAAAACACATTTTTGGCTGTCAAACTGCAGCCTTTGACATTTATTTTGCCAACAAGTCAGCCGAGCAAAGATGTGAGGTTGATGAAGTGGCAGCATTATAGAGCTAATACGCAATAGTTTCAAGTGCAGGGGCAGAAAATTTCAAGTGAATATTATTAGGTTTCAAACTATAAAATTAAAGTAAATTCATTACATCATGCTCTATTACTCAGTACACAGGTATCGCAACTTCTTCTTTCAAGGATCAGCAACAGCAGCACTGGGGTGTACTTTCTCATTGTGTTTTCATGTCCTGATGTGTTTGCTAAATCTGTCTAATTATAATGTAACTGTGCACAATAATCCTATTCCTAAAGATTTCTAAATAAATTTATTCCTCTATTTTTAATTAAACAAGATAAGAGAAATTGCAATTTAAGTTGTTTATTTTTTGCATTCCTAGCAAGGCTTGATATTTTATAGGGCAAATATAAAAATAATACTGGTTCATTTAAAAACCAATGTACATTCTGTATGCTTGTTAATTATTTTGGAAAGATTTATAACAAGAAAAGATTGGGGTTCAAAACTGAAAAAAAAAACTTATAACTAGTTCAGGTCTTGAACTATCTAATTTTGAGGCTAAGGCAATTAAATTAAATTTGGCAAAGATACAGCACCAAGGAAATTATAAAGGGCTTCACGGCTGAATCAAAAAGTTTTTAATGGCACAAGACCAGGTTACTGATGGTTAGTCATCCAAAAGTGTTTTACTGGCTGTACTGTTAAACACCTTTTTCCAATTACTAATCCAACATAATTCATAATCTGACTACTATACAAGAATCAAGGCATTCTCTATGAAAGGGGCAGGGAGTATTTGGCTGTAAATTGTGCAAATTTCTGGGGACATGGCAATAGCTAAGTTATTTACGGCAATTGTTGCATGGCAGCTATAAATTCCAAGTGCTACTCGAGATAAATTCTTCGGGTTTGAAATCTTAAACTCAGACGAACATTTGAATAACAAAAGAGTCAGAGTTCTAAATTAGAAAAAAACTTTTGCGGGAATTAATTGAGTCCGATTGAATGTATAATGACGGTTTAAAGTCTGACTTTTACAAACAGCATTTCATACACCAATGTTTTATTTAATTATTTAGTTCTCCTAAATATTGAAATAAGTAAAACACAAGAGGTTTAGTTTTTTTTTATGCCTGGTGTGACAGTTCTTGGTATCCCCTCATTCCTCAGTCCTAAAACGTTTTATCTGGTTAGAGGATTAAAATCTGAATTATATTTATTGTACAGACTTTCTTAACCCTTAGATAGTTTTCCTGCAGGTTACCAAACTTTAGCTTCCAAAGCTGTTGCTATAATTAAAACTATTTTTAGCTTGCCAAACAAGATTCTTGGTGTTTTCATTCACCTTCTGTTTTTTTGATGAATGGATGTCACTTTGACTTTTTGAAGCCTTAATTTTTGTAGAAGGCTTTGCTTTAAACACATCTTCCATAGTTTGGAGACTGCTTAACCTTTTAGGTTGATGGATAAGAAACTTTAAATTCCCATGTTGTTTTAAACACTGTTTCTGCTGTCGGCAGAAGGGCTGCACATGTGCATTCAGTATTGATGTTCTGGATATTACTTTATCAAAACTTACTTGTTTAGGGCTAAAACCTTTCAAAACAAGTAAATTGAACACTTTGAATCCTGTCCTGTTGTTGGGCAAACAATTTATTTACACGCGTAAATTCACAAATGATAAACCTACAATTAGTGCTTTTGAACAAAATCTGAAATTCGTTCAAATTTTAGAACTTCAAATAGAAGTAAGAAAAGAATGCTCGGATAGTTTCGAAAAAAGTGGCAAACATTAAGCATATACTTTAAAGTCCTCTACCGTGGAAGGGCATAATTTTCTGTATAGATGTATCAATTCATATGATTCTTTAAAATCAAAAACCTGCACTTTCAACGTAAGTTTATATTTGAATATATTTTTTTGTACATATCAACTAATTTCGCTCTACTGTATTTGATAAAAAAATTTAATAATAATAAAAAAAATAATTAATTTGCTGGAAGTCCCAACTTTTTGTGCAACAGTAGTGTCAGAGCAATACAATACCAATGCCAGAACCATCGTTGACATGTAGCGTGCCAATTGGGAAGACCTATGTGTGCTCTATTCAAGTTCAAGAGCCATGCAGTTCATCAGGCCTGTATCGGGCATGGCACACCAGAGAGAGAGAGAGAGAGAGAGAGTGTGTGCATAGATGTCAAGTATCCAGCTTTTGGCTGGAGACTCCAGCTTTTAGACTCAGTCTCCATCTCTCCAGCCAAGTAAGCAAAATCTCCAGCCTAATTGGAATT
>JAODFW021046816.1:0-16838 GCA_027575235.2 Palythoa mutuki | reverse complement strand
TTTAGTAAAATAAAAAAAAATTCGAAATTTTTTGAGTGGCCACGCATTTTCGATATTTACAGAAACCAGCTCTTAACCATGAGCGCCAGGTCTGTATGGAAAAATATCAGACCGAGGTATCGACAGTACGGACCAAGCGCAGCGGTACAGATTGAAAAGTACTGAATACTAATAGCTTTCCAAATGACACCTCTTCTGAAAAATTTTACAAATAATGTAAAAATTCGGTTTGTTTTGCGTTTTTTCGGACACTGATATCTTCTTTGAAACTGTTTTGGTCTCTATGACGCTAACCTCACTTTCGTTGCCTTCAGGTTTTGAACTCAATTCCATTTTAAATTTAGAAATAGATCAGGGCATTCAAACCAATTTTTTCGGACGAGCGTTTGGAAGGAGAGAAAAGATGCTATATCTATTTCTAACTTTGTTGTTCCCTTCCTTGCCGAAATGTGTATTAATTCTATTTTAGTTTGGTTCTTTCTCCTTCTAGAATTGTGTGCAACTAAAGTAGAACGTAAGCAATGACGTCAGCAAATAATCACGCCTTTTCAGACGTCGCCTGCGTTGCAAGCGTTTAACGAAATTTTGGACGCGCGGGAAATGGGTCAGCAATTTTCATTAAACGCTTGCTACGCTGTCCGAGATGGTGGAAGCGTGACAAAACCCTCTCTCCCTACCCACCCACTCCCCTATTATGTTTTTCTACCCAGGCTCGTTGATTCGCGTGACCCGAATGTAATAAAAGTTGGTAACGCAGAAATTATCAAACAATTTTAGAGAAAACACACAAAATGACGTCTCAGAAATAAACGCCGGAGCCCGATTAAATGTCGGCCTCGTACAACAGCTGGGTCCGAATACCCTGCAAGCAAATATTTTTCATATGTCCACGAAAAACGAAAAAAGGAGAGACCTCTAAAAACATTGAGTACAAATTGAAAAATCCAGTACGTTGTAGAAAAGAGAACCGATATAAATAAGAGCCCAGAACAAGAACGGCGGCGTGATTGGCGCAGTGGTAAGATCTCTGCCTTCTAACCACAAGGTCCCCGGCTCAACCCTAGGCTCAGCCGAGTGTTGAACATTTGTGTGACCTTCTTTTCGCCAAAGTTGGCTCAGCTTTCCATCCTCCCGAGGTCGGTAAAATGAGTACCAGCTTCTGCACGGGGCTAAGCTGCGATGTATTAGTGTCCCGTCCAGGGGAAGTCAACGACTTTCACCCGCTTAACACTACAGAAACAGGAGAATAAGCACCGGCTCCAATGGGCCACTTAGGCTCGTAAAAGGATTTAGCTTAGCTTAGCCAGAACAAGCCAGAAGTTGCAACCGTAGACAGCTATTTCGTCCTTCTTGGGACTCGTCAGTACGGTGTAGCAAAGAATAAAGCACCCACTAGTACTGAAGTGGGGTTTATCACTTTTGTGGGCTACCGAATCAGTTTGGGAGTAAATTTATAATAAATGTACACAAAAACTACCAAAATAAGTTATGATACGGTCCATATAACAATACAATCTATTAATCGTGTATATTTTTAACGTACTCTTTGACTGAAGTGTCGTAATATGCTGCCGGCCAATTTGTTTGTTACTATTTTTATTTTTGAAAAATATAAAAAGTCAATACGCTGACAAAAATGAGTGCGCGTGCTGATGATAAACCATGATATTTTTAAGAGTGGCCTATAACTCAAAATTTTTAGTATGGCTCGAAAGCCAGCTCGATCTACAAATTATAGTTGGATATATGGGTTTAGGTATCTATGATTTAAAACAGATGCATTGTATCTTTTTGACGCGAAACACTCCTGAAGATATATAACCTTAACGTTCTTTTGGATTTTTCCATCCAGAAATGGCTTCGACAACTTCTACACCCTGCGACGTAGACAAGAAGACCGATAACGCAATGCGATTGTATGAGGCGGTAAGAAATGAAGACATAAAGTTAGTTTCCCAATTCTTAAGGAACGGTTACAATGTCAATGAAAGTTTTGATATAGAAGGATTCACGCCTCTTCACTGCGCTGCTAAAAACAATTTTAGAAAGATTGCCCTTAAGCTGGTGAAATACGGTGCTGATATCAATGCAGTAACAAAGGGTGGTCGCACGGTTTTACAAGTAGCAATTGTTTACAATGCCACAGCAGTGGCGTCTTTGCTTTTGAGAAAAGGAGTGGACATCAATGCAGTTGACGTGTGGGGTCGAACAGCCTTGCACTTTGCGGCGTCGTATGAAAGTGAAGTAATTTCAATGCTAATAAGACGTGGCAGTCGAAATATTAATAAAGGAGACAATTGGCAACTAACCCCACTTCATTTAGCTGCGATGGGCGACAATGCTGTTAGTGCAAAAAGACTTCTAAGGGCAGGAGCTCACATCGATGCTGCCAGCGAAAATGGTCGCTGCGCTTTACATTTTGCCGCACGATTTAGCAGTACAGAAACTGCATTGGAGCTCATTAAACATGGAGCAGACATCAATTTCATTGACATAAGACACTGTTCAGCACTCCATCTTGCTGCAAGGTCCAAAGACAGAGAAATTACAAAGGAGCTGATAAGACGTGGAGCTAATGTCGATGCGCGGAATATTGTAGGTCGTACAGCACTTCACGTCGCGGTATCAGTGGATAGTAAGCAAATTATTGCTGAGTTGTTGCGCCATGATGCTGATATCAATGCTAAAGACAATTTTGGTACTACGCCTCTTCACGTAGCTGCAATGTGCAAAAGCAAAGAAGCTGCTTCAATGCTGGTGTATGGCAAAGCCGATGCAACTTTAATGGACAACATTGGCCACACAGCGCTACATTTGGCTGCTTTTAATAATAAACAGGCAGTTTTAAAAGCCATTCTTCAAGCTGATCCAAACTTGGTTAAACTAGAAAACAAAGATGGTCAAACAGCCCTTCATGTTTCTGCTTCACGCGGTTGTGAGGAGGTGGTAAGACTTTTGTTGCAAAAGAATGCAAGTGTTAACGCAGTCGACAACAAGGGGAATACTGCTTTGCATTATGCTTTGACAGAGAAACGCCATAATGTAGTTTCAGTTCTTCTTGAACAAAACGTTTTACTTCGAAACCTAACTGACGAAGATGGTAACTCTTTCCTGCACCTGTGGGCAAAACTTTCGCCGGCGAATTTCGCTTTTATCACGAATTGTGGCAAATCTTTGATGCAAGCTGGAGCTGTTGTAAATGCAAGAAATAGTTGCGATCAAACCCCACTCCATTTAGCTACAACTTGGAAAGCTGCCTCTCTTCTTGTGGATAATGGTGCGTGGACCAATGTTGGCGAAATGCATGGTGGGGAAACACCTTTGCTTACCAGAGTGAAATCCCTCGAAGAATCCAGCCAATTTGTTTATGAACAACAGGACCGCACAGAGAAACAAAGTCAGCACTGGGAAAAAATTTTGGAGAAAGGATTTGATCCCTGGGTGGCCAATAACAGGGGTGAGACAGTGCTTTCAGCTTTACTAATGAAACATATTGTAAGTTTAGCAATGGCGTTGATAGAAGTTGTTGTAAAGAGCTCGAAAGATGTAAACAAGAAACACACAAATGGACTAACGATTCTGCACATCTTATGTTCACTCGGAAATGATGAGCTGCAAGACATGATTGACAGGGTTCTTAAACTCAAAGCCAGTGTAAATGTAAGAAACTTTGAAGGGGAAACGCCTCTACATATCGTTTGCAGGAAGACTGTTGCAATGGCAGTTGATCAACAAAACAATGTAGAGCAGACTATGTTTTATTGGACAGCCAGTCGCCTGTTGACTAATGGAGCTGATCCATCTATTGAAGACCAGTCTGGCCAATCTTGTCTCCATATTGTTAAAACTCTCCCAACGTTGTTGAACCTTCTGAAGAAACCTGTCGATCCGGGAATTGTTCCACCGTTGCTGAAATGGTCGGATCCAAAATCAGAAAACCACAGGGTTAAAGTAGCACAAGTGGTAAGAGGCCACAATTGCAAGAAAATTCATCATTTTCATTTCCACAAAGAGCCTATTGGATCTGGTGCATTTGGTAATGTGTTTAGTGGAATCGATGAGCGAAATGGTAGAGAGGTAGCGGTCAAGAGAATTGAGAAGCATCGACTACTTCGTCACGAGGAAAGAAGAGAAATCTCCATCTTAGTGAAGTTGCGAGACTGTGATGAAGTTGTGAGATACATTAGCCATTGTGAAGACGACAATTTTGTATATCTGATTCTCGACCTTATGGAGGGAATGCTTGAGGAATACCTGGACAGGACTTCTAGGGACTCCGCACGAGATGTTACTCTTTGTATGGATCTTGTTAAGGGTCTTTCGTTTCTCCATCAGCACAATATACTCCATCGCGACATTAAACCTGGGAATGTTCTTTACAAGACCAACCCACGGCTTTGCCTAAAACTGGCAGACTTTGGTTTAAGTGGAAAAGCCGCGGTTATCAATGGTACAACTGAAACATGCAGCGTCATTCACATTGCAGCAGGTACGAGATGCTGGATGGCTCCAGAACTATTACAAATGGTTTCAGAACTTGAACATTCGGAAATGTCGGACGTATTTGCCTGTGGACTAGTAATGCATTACATTTTAACGGATAAGAAACATCCTTTTGCACCTTCAACGACGGAAGGTCGAAGTGGCATTGACATCAAGAATGAGACAGAACGAAACATCATGAGTTTCAATTTAGTTGTTGACAGAGAACTGTCACACGAAGCTGTTCATCTCATTACTGCAGTCCTGCAGGAACAGAAGACATGTCGCCCAACTGCACAAACAATTTTGCATCATCCACTATTCTGGTCTAAGACAAAAAAGGCGAGATTCCTTGAGGCTGTTGGTAACCAACGCGAGATTCAGAAACCAAGACATACAGTGGTGTCACCTTCCGCTGTCGAGTTGCAGCTGGAGAATACATTAGGGAAAGAGTTCGAATCCAATCCATGGGAATCTTCAATCATAGACGAATATGTGGAGATGACTTGCTTTGGTCGGGGAAGACGTTACAACACATGCTCCGCAGTCGAACTAGTAAGGTTTATTCGAAACTCCTACGCGCATGTCTCTGACGCTGGCCGTAGCTCCAATATTAAGAAGCGTTTATTGGAGGATTTCGTATATTTCAACATCTTTCCATCTATGTTGATGGATGTTTACAGCGCCGTTACGGAACATGGATGGACAAAAGAAAGAGAAGAGATAAAACGCGTTCTTGACAAGGAATAAAGGCACACTTCTTGTACATGACAAGGAATAAAGGCACACTTCTTGTACATGACAAGGAATAAAGGCACACTTCTTGTACATGGCAAGGAATAAAGGCACACTTCTTGTACATGGCAAGGAATAAAGGCACATGCACTTCTTGTACATGGCAAGGAATAAAGGCACACTTCTTGTACATGGCAAGGAATGAAAAGGCACTTCTTGTACATGAAAGAAGAGGAAGAGAATGTCTTGTACTTGACATGAAATGAAGGGCTAACTCTTGTACTTGATAAGGAATGAAGGGACACTTCTTGTACATGACAAGGAATAATCAACATAGTTATGCGAGTAACATATGGTAAACAAAGAATTAGCTGACACTACAATAAACTGAATTGTTTAGCACATATAATTTTTTGCCAAAATCCTATACCATAAGACTGTCTAAAGAGAGATTTTTCAGAGGTAGACGCAGTGATTCATGACACTAGACAAACCAGCTTTCTATAAATTGATTGGGAGAGCTGATACCATTTTTTATTAATATTGTATTTTTTTTCTCATTACCGTGCTTTAGAGAGGTCTATAAATTTAAACGCCAAAAAGAACTTCTATTGGATTCTTTACAGCCTTTGGCGGCAATATCTATTTTCAGTTACGTTACAGATCGAGCCAATTTCTTCTGGCTTTCGAAGAAAGCCCACTCTTGTCTTTGTATTGTTTTTTTTTTTTTTAAATTTGAATGGCTAAATGCGACGCAGCTCTTTGGAGCAGTGAATAGACCATTATATTTTCACATTATGCTCCATTTCACACAAACCAAACCTTCAGGTCCAGGCGAGCAAATGTGATTGTGTGAGAATGCATTTCCTGTGTTTTGGGGACTTGTTGTTCCTTACGAAATTATTCCATAAATAGCAAGGCAAAACTTGGCGACCACATTAACTGGCTGTTCCTTTGATTAACACCTTCTGTAAAGCGCGAGAGTAAAGGGTTTCATGTGACGTCATAGTTGCCATGTTGGTGCCCTTGAACAAAAGAAATTTGATGATTTCAGTTTTGTTTAAGGTACCAATATGACGGCCCCGTTTTTTGTGAAATCAAGCAATACTTATGAAATCAAGTTTTTCTAAATTATTCTATTGTTTTGTGTTAATATATAGTCAAAGTTAACAAAAAACAGGGTCTGATTGCTTACAACTGTCAATCTCAAAACAGCAAGCTGAGCTACATATTAGGGACTTTAAGAAACTACCACGGCAACGCCAACGACAGCGGTTCAGAAAAAATATGATTCTGATTTGCTCTTTATTTATTTCTGCGGGTCATTAGGATTTTGCCTTCTCCGCCTTCAGCTTTGTGAACAGAAAAAGAGTAAGAGTTCCTCCTTGAAGGTAAACAAGTAATGAAAACATTTTACTTATCACGTCCTCGTCGTCCTGAGAACTTCAGAAAGATCTTTTCACGTTCTGTTTCTAGCGACAACTACGTGCAGGTGCTCAGGTCGATGCATTCCAAAGTGCAAGTTATTGTATTTACTATTGTTCTTTGCCGTCGTCATTGGCGTTGCCGTCCTCGTTCTTAAACTCCCTATTACTTTGGGAACATTAGATTAGTAAGCGTGTGTGCTGAGTGTAACATCATATAGAACAAGCTGAGTCAGAAGAATAAAGGTTATTGCAAACAGACACAACAAATCCCAACATTGTTGGCGAGATCTCGTCTAAAGAAGCTACGCATTCTGGTAAAGTATTCCTGCAATGCGCGTGCGCAGAGGCCAACATTGCTGTGAGCTCTATCCAAACGGGTGTAGCATGTTACCTCTTCTCTTCTCTTCTCTTCTCCGGCCACAGAACAATAAAAATACTGTGACTTGTTGCGCCAAAGTTTGACCGGTTTCAAATTATACTCAACAAAATTGAACAAGTCACAACAAGTGCCAACATGCCATGCAAACGAACGCAACATGTTGGACCCAACAATATTGTGTGTTGTTGTTCAACTATGCTGCGTCCGTTTTCATGGGGGTTAAAGGGATCCGCTGTCTAACAATATCAACCTAAAATAACAATTTTCCTTATCTATTATCAATATCGTCTTCTCACGTTTGATTATTCTTTACAATAAAAATATACGGCGAGATTTGACGTTTCGACGTCTCGCTGGAAGTCATTCTCAAAATGAATTTTTTAAATGAGAGTTTCAATAATAATTAGAAAAAAGTGTCTAGAGTGAATTCATTCTTGAATATAGTTGAACTGTTCTTACAGAGTTTTACTGCTTGTTTTCATCATTGATTTCATAAAGACCTTCGCACGTACAGAGTCTGATTGTTTATTGAGTGATGGCTTTATCTTGCGTATAAACAACATCTCGTAAAATAAGCAATCGAACTTTGAACCACACTTCTTCAGAATATGGAAAAAATCGCGAAAGTCAACAGAATTGTCATTGTGCTCTTTGAAGTGTTTACCGACGGTTGACGATCTGTGTTCCTCTATGTGCTGGTGTAAATGTCGTTTGGTATAACCGACATAGTCTGTATTACAACGACCACATTGAAAATGATAGACCACGCAGTGCTGGTTGACAATAAGACATAACTCGTACCAAGCAATTTGTTTTAAGCATTTCCATACTTTTAGTTTCCCGCGCGCCGCCATCTTGAAATGTGACGTGTTTTGGTTGCAGTGCCAGACCTCCACTCGTTCATTTTATTGTTTTATTAGAGAGTAAATAGAAATTACTTCATGGAAAATGCTTTGTACGACTTTTATTCACTCGTTGATACGTATCAGAAAACTCACTCGTTCGCTGCGCTCACTCGTTCGTTTTCTGATACTTCCAACTCGTGAATAAAATCGTCCGCGCGCATTTTCCATAAAGTAATCTATATAGATCCCATTTGGACTAGAACGAGCGATATCCGAGTTTTGCGTAACCAAAGTCTAAGGGATCAACTGTGATAGTTTTAATTTAAAACAACTATACCCCAAGGGGGAGATGAATAGTGGTGGAAATATCACCGACTCTTAGGGGGGTAGTTGTCTTAGTATTTACCAAAACATTGGGATAAAAATGCACTTTATCTTCAAAGAACAATATATTGAAAAACTTTTTTTCTGTTTTTAGCACGTATGCACGCTTCAATGGGGACACGAATTGAAGTTGATTACTTTCTGTTATAGTAGATGCCGTCTTTCTTTCTTGCCGACACATGACTACTTTTGCAAACACTTGTTCAAATGAAATGGACTCGTTTCATCTATCGAGGTCGTAAATTCCTTTTGAAACCACTCTGAAAAATAATTTAAATTGTATTTGTAAATAAAAAGATATTTGTCAGTTTTATGAGTTTTGTTTACATTCTTCGTTTTCTTTTTGAAGAGCACTCCCGTCGATTTTTAGCAAATTCTGGAAGAATATTTTGTCCTTGACATTAAAAACCGAAAATCGAATTTTTTTTGCTCTTTTCGTGTTTGCTGGAATGGTTTCTTTGTTCAAAACAAACATTTCCTCTTCTCTAACTGAATGAACCGCGACACCAATTTGACTACTGCCTCAAAATCAACTAACAGTCTTGGATATAACCAATAAGCGAGTTACGGGAACCAATCAGAGCTCGCGAAAATGGATATCAGTTGCTTTGGTCAATACTAATATACATTAGTATCACCCAACTAGGGGACTAATGCAAATCCTGCGTTTTGATTGGCTACTCTACTAGAGGACTACTCGCAATCGTTCTCGGGTAGCGAAATTTTTGAAAACCTACCAAAACAATGGCGGCCACTTTGCGTTTTGTGGAAATTTCAAAGGAGATTTTAGATAAATGAATGGTTTGCAAACCAAACAAAACTTAAAACAGTTATACAAGAGACGGAGAAAGAAGAGTTGAATGAAAGTCTCACAATGTTTTTATACGCTGTTATCAGGCGAGAAGACGGCACTAAGTTCAAAGTTTGGTGCAATTGACCGTGACGTTTTCTTTCAGTTTATTTCCAAATAAGTATTTGTTCAACATGCATTTGCTAAATTTTTTATTGCCTTTTCTGTCCAACTAGTTGGGTGATACTAAAACAATTAGACCCTTCGCCCTTAAGGCCCGCTGGTCAATAGCCCATTCGGCTTCACCTCACGGGCAACTATCCGTAGCCGGTCCTTGCGCGCTGCGGGTCTAATTGTTTTAATATAATTAAAATTATGACAACCAATGCTATTTTTTCGATGTTTTTGCATGTTTGCAAGAAGTAATTCGTTATCATGAGCCGACGCCGAATAAGAAAATTGAACAAGTATCAATTAATTGTAAACGTACTGTACAAGTTTGTGTTATTTGTACTATCATTACCACAGGGTACTTGGGGTAAGCTTATACGGGATGTGTTCAAAGACAGAGAATGACGGGAGGGATGCAAACGTTAAGAAAAGGGCGAAGCGATACGAAAAGCAGAGCGTGTGAATGAACAGGCTCTCTGTTTGAGGAATAGGGAAAAATGATTGAACGGCAAAGCTGTGAAAAAGAGTCGGAAGCGAGCCGTTTCCCCTGCTTTCGGTTTTCCTCGTTCGCTTAATGTTTCATCCCCTTTTCTCGAAAAGAGAGTCTGTTTTAAACAAGCTAGAATGGCTAGGTCAAAGGAATTAAGCTGTTGCGAGATTATGTTATTGCATCTTCATCTTGTCGGGAGCCCATCACTTGAAGCATTAATCTTCCCCTATTCACCTTGTCGCATCAAATAATAGAGAAGTAGATAACGCTAAAAAAGTTTAGTTAAGCTTTCAATTCTTGCGAAGTTTGGTAATTACCTTTCTTTCAGTCTATCTAATCAGAAGACGTGACGTTATCTCATTTGCCTGCACGGGAAAAGCGTTCTGTAAATATTCATAACGTCTTCTTTACTGTGGTATGGACTCTGCCCAGTTCTCAACTGAAGCATGGCCGTAGGAAGAAAATAGTATGACTTTCCCATTTTTTGCCGGAAGAAAATTATTGTGACCTGACTTTGATATTCAGTATAAGAGGTCATGCAAATTAAACTGTAAATATTTTTATTCGCATTGTTAATTTTCTCGCTCTATGTCCATAATTTGGTTTACACTAACATATATTGTTATCACTATTCTACTATAAAAAGTTTTGTGGGCTCGTTTGTACAGCTGCTACACCCTTTAGTGCATGCGCGTGTTTCAAGTTATTCATACCCGTTCAGTTTGCATGCTTCGATCGACTCTGGGTCGTATATTACCACAGAAATCTGTGTGATCCGTATTCAAAGCCAAGTTCCTAGTTGAAAAACTAGCCTTGCATAGGTGGAATTTATATAAACCTGGCTAGTATACAAATATATACAGAGATAATTCGTCCAACCGGAAGCGATTGTTTTTTGTAGATTTTGTTGTACATGGTCGAATTTATTGCTTGATATTAGCTATGGCTGTGCAACAGATAGTGAGCTAACATGTGAAAATGAAATATGGGCTAGTAATGCTACGAAATGAAAAATATTTAACTACATTTGCCAACAAATTTTAAAGAGATTGTTTCCGCGAGTATTGATTACAAAAATGTAGCGTGTAAACACAACGTTGTAACCAAAGCGAAGCGAAATTTATCTCTTTTTGCAAGAGACAATTCTATACGGAAGTAAAGTTAAAACGTTACAAAATTTCTTGATGTTTTAAAAAAAAGTTCCCGTTGTTCGGAGATGTGTGGGAATTGAACCCACCAACTACAATATTGTGTACTTGTTGCCGACCAGAACATCTCAAAATCGGGGAACGATTTATGCTCAAAAACCACAGATCGACCCGATGAAGCCCTAACCTAGTCTTAGACCTCAGTCCTAAGGACTTTTAGGCCTAATCAAGTCTTAAGGACTCGATTTATCTTCAGGATAGGTGACCCGAAATGTCACGAAAACTACATTTGCAATTACAATGCAAGTCTAGTTTGCACTTCAATGGGCCCGAAACTGCCCCAAAAAACTGAAATCCAAGCTAAATAAAAAATTGTGTTAATCTGGGCAATACAAAACCTATCTCAAACAGAACGCCCAGCCTGAAATGGCCCAAAACTGCCATGTCTAAAAAAGGGTCCCGAAAATTACCCATCAGTCAAGCGGGCCCGAAAATTACCCATCAGTCGAGCGGGCCCGAAAATTCCTCAGCTTCGACTGGGCGCAAAAAAGCTTCGGCCTCGAGCAGGCGCAAAAACTGCTTCGACTTCGAGCGGGCGCAAGAAATGCTTCGGCTTCCAGAGGGCACAAAAATGCTTCGGCTTCCGATGACGATAACTGATGACTATAACCGAGGACGATAAATGATGACGATATCCGATGACGATACACGATGATGAAAACCAATGACAATAACAGATGATGATAACCGATGACGATAACTGATGACGATAACTGATGACAATAACTGATGACTATAACGGATGACAATAACTATTGACGATAACTGATGACGATAACTGATGACGATAACCGATGATGATAACCGATGATAATAACTGATGACGATAACTGATGACGATAACCGATGACGATAACCGATGACGATAACCAATGACGACATACAATGACGATAACCGATGACGATACACGATGACGATAACCGATGACGATAACAGATGATGATAACCGATGACGATAACCGATGATGATAACCGATCATGGTGATGATGATGATGATGATGATGATGATGATAACCGATGACGATAACCCTTGACGATAACCCCTGATGATAACCGATGATGATAACTGATGATGATAACAAATGACGATATCCGATGACGATAACCAATGACGATAACCCTTGACGATAATCGATGACGATACCCGATGACGATAACTGATGACAATAACCGATCACGATAACCTATAACGATAACCGATGATTATAATGATGATGATGATGATGACTATAACCGATGACGATAACTGATGACCATAACCAATGACGGTAACCGATGACGATAACCAATGACGATAATGGATGGCGATAACCGATGACGATAACCAATGACGATATCCAATGACGATACACAATGACGTTAACCGATGACGATAACAGATGATGATAACTGTTGACAATAACCGATGACGATAACCGATGATGACAACTGTTGACGATAACCAATGACGATAACCAATGACGATAAACCTTGACGATAACCGATGACGATACCCGATGACGATAACCGATGACAATAACCGACGACGATAACCAATGACGATAACCCTTGACAAAAACCGATGACTTTAACCGATGACAATAACCGATAGCGTAACCGGTGACGATAACCGATGATGATAACCGATGACGATACCCGATGACGATAACCGATGACAATAACCGATGACGATAACCAATGACGATAACCCTTGACAAAAACCGATGACTTTAACCGATGACAATAACCGATAGCGATAACCGGTGACGATAACCGATTATGATAACCGATGACGATGAACAATGACAATGACGATGTCTGGTGACGATGATCGATGACGATGAACGATGATGATGCCCGATGACCGATGACGATGACCGATGACGACGACCGATGACGACGAACGATGACGACGACCGATGAAGATGACCGATGATTGATGACCGATGACCGATGATGACGACCGATGACGACGACCATTGAGGATGATGATGACCGTGGACCGATGACTGATGACAATGACCGATGACGATGACCGATGACGACGACCAATGACGACGACCGATGACGACGAACAATGACGACGACCGAAGACGACGACCGATGATGATGTCCGATGAAGACGACCGATGACGACGACCGAAGACGACAACCGATGACGATGACCGATGACGACGACCGATGACGACAACCGATGACGACGACCGATGACAACAACCGATGACCATGACCGATGACAACGACTGATGACGACAACTGAGGACGACGACTGAGGACGACGACCGAGGACGACGACCGAGGACGACGACCGATGACAATGACAACGACCGAGGACGACGACCGAAGACGATGACCAATGATGACATCTGATGACGACGACCGATGACGATGACCGATGATGTTGACCGATGACGACAACTGAAGACGAGGACTATGACCTAGGACAACGACCGATGACGACGAATGACAACGACGACCAATGACAACAACACGATGACAACGACCGATGACGACGACTGAAGACAAAGAGGACGACGGACGACGATGACGATGTCCGATGACAACGACCGAGGACGACGACTGATGACGACAACGACTGATGACGACGACGACCAATGATGACCACCGATGACGACGACCGATGACAACGACAACCCATTACGATGACCGATGACGACGACGACCAATGATGACCGATGACGACGACGACCAATGACGACCGATGACGACGACAACGACCGATGTCGACGATTACCGATGACGACAACCGATGACGACGATGACGGATGACAACCGATGACGACGACGACGACCAATGATGATGACCACCGATGAAAACGACCGATGACGATGACTGATGATGACGACAACCGATGATGACGACAACTGATGACGATGACCGACGACGATGACAACAGATGACGACGACGACCGATGACAACGATGACCGATGAAGATGACCAATGATGATGACCAATGACGACAACCGATGGCAACGACCAATGATGACGACCAACGATGAAGACCCATGTCAATGATGACCGATGACGACAACTGATGACAACGACCGATGACGACAACCGATGACGACAACCGATGGCAACACCCGATGAGGACGACCGATGACGACGATGACCAATGATGACGATGACCAATGACGATGACGACCAATGACTACAACAACTGATGACGACGACCGATGACGACAACCAATGACGACGATCGATGACTACGACAACCAATGACGACAACCGCTGACGACCACGACCGATGAAGATGACTACCAATGACGACGACCGCTGACGATGACCGATAACAATGACCGGAGACAACAAGGACTGATGACTTCAACCGATGACGACGACGACTGATGATGATGACCGATGATGATGACCGATGATGAGGACGATCGATGACGACGACGATCGATGACGACGACCGATGACGATGACGACGACCGATGACGATGACGACGACCGATGTCGACGACCGATGACTACAACCAATGACGAAGACGACCGATGACGACGACGACCGATGACGGCAACCGCTGACAACCACGACCGATGATGACGACCGATGACGATGACGAGCGATGACCGATGATGATGAGTAGTAACACTCAACTACAAAGCAACAGATAAGGCAATGAAACTGAATGTCAAACGGTAGTTTGCACTAACAGTAATGTAAACGGGAGTGAACGTGCTACACCAAAATCGAAATTTAAAAGTTACAAAGCGTGCGAGATGGGAAACTTTTAATGTTGAGAAAATAGTTCAATTTCGCAACAAAATTTAAAGTCTTACCTTGAACGTTTTGGTTTTCTTGACTTGGTATTTTAAAACAAATGCGAAACGACGTATGTCATAGTGCCGTGGAAGTATTTGCAGATAGTTACGATAATTTCTTCCAGCACTTTACGCTTTCCTCTGTGTTTGGAATCATGAACAAACCATCAAAACTGGCTTTTTATGGCCCGTGATCAGGACTTAACGCCGTTGATTGGTCGGTCATTGCATTTTTCTCGCACGAAGAATTTGCGTTGGAATGCTGTACGGTTGCACGGACCTCTCAACCACAAATGCAGTGCTAATTAGCTAACTTTCTTGTATTTGTTCATTTCCCTTTAGAATTGCATACAAAGAATTTGATGTTTGAATGGGCTTTCAATAACAACAATATTAATATAATTAGAAGATATTTTTACAGGATTGCTGCTTCATTTTTACCAAACTGTTTTTAGCAAATTTTGTTGCACCCGTTGAATTTATTTACATGAAATTTGGATCTGAAAAAATATCACAATCGCTGTCACTAGTTTGTTTGAAATAAATATAAAGGAAAAATGTTTTGTCAGCAAATTTTAATTGTAATAAGATATGACAGCGTTATGAGCTGAATTAAAAATATTAGCGCAATATTCTAATCACTCAAAAATGAAATAAATTAAAGAAATATCTACTCTTTAAAAATGTGCTGCAACAGTAATAATATAAAAGAAAAAACGAAAAAATCAAGTTTTGTGAAAATCACGGAAGTACATGACTTGGAGTTGGAGTTGATAAAGCTATTATAGCGGAGTTGATAAGGTGGTGAGGGTACTCCAGACGTGAGAATAAAGACTTCAAGCGTTCACACTCCTCCGAAAAGTAAGGCCATGAAGAGGACAAACGGTAAGCGCGGTCGAGCATAGTTGTTAATAAGCTCCGTTTGTCAACGTGGCTCTGGTAGTGGACAAGTAAACCAGTACTAGTAGGCTTAACAGAAACTTTAGTCTCAATTTGGGGTGCACGGTTTAAGAGCTGGGTAAAGGTAAAAGGTAAAGGTCAACTTTATTTAACGTCGGTAGTTCCTTCAGTTTGTACAACTGGTATCAATGGAAGCCGACGATGCGTCCTTTACCCCCTCCCTCTGTCAGTGCTCCTTTTTACGGGTATTTAGAGCTACACAGATCAGAGGAAAGTCGGAACAGATGTTGGAGTCACTGAGAATCGAACTGGGGACCTCCTACAATGAAGGCAGCGCACTTACCAACTGTGCTACACGTCTGCTCCTTTGGGTGCCAAGAAAGGGGAGCATGTCATCTTTTTCGATTTCCATTGTGAAGTGACAGGGGGATGGGCGTAATTCAGGGTGTTTAGAAAATCCGTAGCTGTAGCAATTTTGGTCATTATAGTGTGAGTGTCGGCGGAGTGTGAACGCTTGAAGTCTTTATTCTCATGTCTGGACTACCCTCACCATCATATCAACTCCGCCATTAATACCTTTATCAACTCGAGAGTTGCAGCCATTGCAGGCTTCGGGAAGATTGGCGGGAAATGATGTGACCCGAGTAGTCATGCCTTTCAAGGATCAAATTGTAAGGATTTAATAGCTTTATAATGTTAGATTTTATATTAGACTGCATAAAAATGAAGAGGAGGAGGAGGAGGGAAATAAGAGGACGAAGAAAATGAGGTAGAGGAGGAGAAGGTAAATGTGGAGGAGGAGGGAAATGAGGAGAAGGAGGAGGGAAATGAGGAGGAGGAGGAGGGAAACGAGGAGAAGGAGGAGGGAAATGAGGAGGAGGAGTAGGATACGGTTCAATGATTCTATGTTAGGCTATGTTAGATTATGTTAGACTAGATAGCCCAGCTATGTTAGCTATATAGCCTAGCTATGTTAGACTATGTTAGATTATACAGCCTAGCTGTGTTAGACTATGTTAGGCTGTGTTAGACTATGTTAGACTATATAGCCTGACCATGTAAGACTATATAGCCTAGCTGTGTTTTATTTATTTTATTTTATTTATTTATATATATTTGCCACATTTTACAAGAATTACATTTTTACAATTTTTCAATTTACAATAGTCTTTACAATATTTCAAAAACTATGAAAACAGAAAAAGAAAAGAAGGAGAAAAGTGATGTTAAGATTAGAGGTTGTGTGGCGAGGAAG
>JAODFW021045831.1:0-16860 GCA_027575235.2 Palythoa mutuki | reverse complement strand
CATGAGGAGCTTAGCGTAGGAAAAAAATTTATGCAAATGAAGCTAAGTGTGCACTGAATGCACACTTGGCTTATCATTAACTAGTACTTTTCACACCATCGGTGGGCGAGGTGTCGGTGAAAAAATTAGTTTTTCGCACTCTCAGAGAAATACTACACGGCTCATAACAGTACTTTCTGACATAAGTAAAGACGTTTTCCAGACACAACTTGTAAAAATGCGAGTTTCCCACGCGAGAGAAGATGTTGTCACGTTCGCCCTCGCGTAAATATGCGTGGGTAAACCGCTATCTATAAGCCAGACAAACGCTTTTTTTAATATACTAACTAGGATAATTTTAAATCGCTTAAGTTCATTTCATTTCAGGGTAAATTGTTGTCCTTCCCAGGTCTACAGTACTCTTTACAAGTTACGAGATAAAAATATAATTGTTACAAAACAAAGAACGCAACGTTTAAAGCATGAAATTGAAAAGAAATATTTCGAAAGATTCAAAGCTGATTTTATCAACCTTGATATTTTGTTTAAAGAGCTTTCGCTTTTCGAGCATCAATGCTGCACTAATTCAAATGACTTGCGATTTTTCAAAGTTTGATTATCTACATTTTTAAAACCTAACAGCTTCATCAGCTAAATTCAATTCAGCTCAGTAGTGACTTTAATATTGTTACTTAAATAACTATACAAGCTAACATCACTTCAAGTCGAATAAATAGTATTAAACAAGGACGAGTTGTGTAATAGCGAAGCTCCGAATTAGTAACAAGGCCAACACTAGTGAGCAAAACCAAAAAGTTTTTTTGATCGATTATAAAAGCTGTTTTATTCAAAACGGAAACAACACTATGAGCGTTATATGCGAGTTAATCTGCGTGAAAAGCTGAATGCAACCATTGTATTGACAGCTTTGACGCCACGTCACTCGCTGTAGTTTTTAATCGTTAATAGATCTCAGTGCAAATCAAAACTTTCTTTTACTTTTATACAAAATGAGTTTTTCTTACTCCATTCAATGCGACCTTTGCACACGTCGGTTTGTGAGTTTCTTAAGTTTCCAGAAGCATAATCTTACAAGGCACAATCGAGCCGACTTGACAAGGCAAGTTGTCAAGTTTTGTAATCCAGAGGGAAAGGAGCCCACAGAAAGATGTCCCATACCGAAAAAACTACCAACACGTCAACTGGCGCGATACAAAGACTGGCTTTCAATGGTGGTTGAGCGCTTCAATGGAGCCCATCACCCCAAGTTCGAAGGTAAGCATTGACAAAAATCACCTCGATGGCTGCGATGTAAAAAAATATTAAGCGGGAGAAATCAATGGATAAGCAAACATTCAAGTTCAAGTTGTTTCACAAAGTTTTCAATATTTGGAGAATCGAAATTAATGATTTAGAAATATGATTTTTATAATCATTTCAATGAACAATATTCCAAAAGCAACTGTAACTAGAACCTCTGACATATTAAACGACCGCGGTTTGCAACCGGAAATATTAGTCCAACTTAATAATGCATTTTTTTCAAACGCTAATAGTACTTACGGTGTAATATTTTAATGAACGAGTTTTATTATTTTTTTAAAAAAAACAATTGATAATAATGCTGTACTTATATTTGGCAATTTGGGTAATTTTTTTAATATTTGCTCCAGGAAAATGGTACAAGATTGACCTTTGCGAAACTCCTAAGGATTTCCTTTGCCACATCTTATGGAAGCTGGACGTTCCACTTAACGCGGTCAGATTAATGAAGCACCTAAGGCAACCCATCATAAAAGAATCAACCATAAGATTCTCCTTTAAAACAACTAACGAGGAAGCCGTAAAGAGCTGCTTGTCAGAGCAAAGCCGGGTGCCGGTTAAAATGTCGGTAAAACCTGACCAAGTTGCGGATCCCCTGGCGGCGTTAAAGGCAGCAAAGGAAAAAGCCCACAAGCCATACTCAACTCGTCATAGTGTGCACTCGACGAGTCGAGTGGTGATTGCAGAGAAACAGGGGAGAAGCACTAGAGAGTTTGAAGTGCAGTGGTGGCCAGCCATGTACAATGGTTCTAACTATGGAAAACTCACTTTGCGATTTTATGTGAGCAAAATACTAATCTAGCTTTTAAAACATGAAACAAATAATGCGAGAGTATGTGTTTTTTACTTCTCATATTTTCAGAGTTAAGTTTGATAGTTTTTCTTCTAGATTTGTCCTGTTATCAGGGTTAAAACTTGACAATCAAACGTGTTAGTCATTCCTTTTGTATTTTCAGTTAGGTCTTCAAGTATAAATTAGCACTTCCCAACTACAAAGCAGCCCTGAATTACCTATTAGGTAGTATTAGAAGAAAAAGTCCTCTGTTCAGAAGCTTAATAAATAAACAACACAGTTATTTATGGCTAAGCTTTACAGTTTATTGATGAAATAATTAGCTAAAATTAAAGCCTAAAAAAATTACCATTCAATTAATGAATATTGAAAACAAATCTGATGTGAGATAAACGATTTGCGAGAAAATTGTTATATAAAAATAACACGAAACAATCATATCTATAGATCATAATAAGACGCGGATTCTCTCAAATACACGCCATTTTTTAACACAACTCAAGGTTCAAACCGTATCAGTTTTAAGAAGCCTGAATTTTAACAACAGGCTTTTATGCTCGACTAGAATCAATTTGCACTTTACTAAAATGAAGACTAGCAGCGTTGTTCACTTAACAAGTTATGAAATAATGTACCTAGTAATATATATATAGCACGAAATTATCTCAGTTAAATAAAATGTTTCTAGAAAGGGACTAGTTTCAATAGTCTATGCTAATTCAAGTCCATAACATGCTGTATGCCCTACTGAATAAAAAAGGGAAAACTTGCTCCATAGATTCTTACATTTTCGTAAAATGGTCGGTATAACGACTAACACTTACAATTCCGGTAGGACCGCTCAGGAGCTTCAACAAAATTCAAGAAACGGAACGAAATTATTTAAAGGGCTGCAACTATTTGCTTCAATGAAGGGCGTTTTGCGGGATCATCACAAAGCGCTCTTTTCACTACCTTGACCGACCGTGAAGTTGCGGTAGGAATCAGGTTTAAAACACCATCAAGAATTCTCCCCAAAGAGAAAATGTCTGACGAAACACTTTGATGGCCACTTCCGCTCACAATTTCGCTGGCAATGTGGGGGTATCTTTTTCTGTATTCCTCTTGTTTCGATACTGACAGTGACTTAACAGGTTTGGGGCATCCAATGAAGCCCGCTTTACCAAAATCTATGATCACTGGATTCCATTCGACTTCCCGTTTCTCTAAAACGACATTGTTTGCTTTAAGGTCGTTGTGCAGAATACGGCACGAATGAATGTGACCTACAGCTTCGACCATTTTCTTTAAAATACAAATCCAGGTCGGCTTGTCCAAAGTAAGTTTTTTCATTGCCTTATAGAGCGTCAGGCTCTGGTCTTTCTGGCCGTGAAACTGGGTTATAAGACGCAGGGGCTTTGCCTTGGTGATAACACCAAACAGATATGGTACACCACAGTGATCTTCTAAGTGGCTAATCATTTTAGCCTCATGGCGCACTTCTCTTTCGAGATTTGGAATAGAAGAATTTTTTGGAATGAACTCTTTCACTACAACCACCATATCTCTGTAGTAGGCAAGGTAGCAACTACCAAAGGTGCCAGAGCCCAAGAACTTTTCGGTTTTTATCACTAAGGACGGCTCTATTTCTTTAAGATGGCGCACTACAACGGCTGATTGATGTTTCGGGCACGTTGATTTTTGAACTGCTCCTTTTTCTCTTTCTTGCACTTGGACCGCGTTACCGGTATTGACAGCTCCTTGCGCTAGAGAGTTTTTTAGGCCTTTTTCTTTCCTCTTTTTCTCTCTCCATCGCTTCTTTGCTTCCTTTCTTATCTTTTTAAATTTTTCCTTGTCTTTCACCGTCTTGCGCTTGTTCCTCATGTCAAACAGAACAAAAGACAAACTAAAAACTTAAGGTCTTGCAAAATTGGAATGAACACGTGAAGCGAGGTCAAGGATCAAAATGTCTTAAATGTACGTTTTCTCGCCTTGAGAACAATAGGATACACATCATTTTCATTGTTTGGTAACTTAATTCGAGACTCCCGAATGGTTTGGTTTGACTAATCATGGCAGCTAGTTTCAGATACTTGTAGACCCTTACGTTGATCAATGAATCTGTTCATTGCTGTTAGGTTGTATTGCGCTTGTTTTGTGGTTTAGCACAACACTGTTCTTTCAACCGCATTAGTAAAATAATTTCAATTTTCGTATATTTCGAATGAAATATAGCTTTTCAATCAGATTAACTTGAAGTTCGTAAATTCTAGGTCAAATGATGTTAAATAAGACAAACTGTGCCTTGGTTTTTGAAGCAGAGTATGTTGCCTTCACATTTTGTGTTCTCTGTGCTTTCCATTTCGTTTTGTAAGAACGTAACTTCTACCACTACCAGTCCGAGAATCGGCTGCCCCAACCCCAAACTGGACTGACTACCCAAGAGGAACAGAACTACAGTAGCACAAATTAACGCACAAACATAATTATGTTCTGCCTCAGATAACAACAGCCCATCACTGGACTGACTACCCAAGAGGAACAGAACTGCAGTAACACAAATTAACGCACAAACAAAATTATGTTCTGCCTCAGATAACAACAGCCCATCACTGGACTGACTACCCAAGAGGAACAGAACTACAATAACACAAATTAACGTACAAACATAATTATGTTCTGCCTCAGATAACAACAGCCCATCACTGGACTGACTACCCAAGAGGAACAGAACTACAGTAGCACACAATTACGTTCTGCCTCAGATAACAACAGCCTATCACTAGACTGACTACCCAAGAGGAACAGAACTACACAGTAACACACAATTACGTTCTGCCTCAGATAACAACAGCCCATCACTGGACTGACTACCCAAGAGGAACAGAACTACAGTAACACAAATTAAAGTACAAACACAATTACGTTCTGCCTCAGATAACAACAGCCCATCACTGGACTGACTACCCAAGAGGAACAGAACTACAGCAGCACACAATTACGTTCTGCCTCAGATAACAACAGTCCAAACTGGACTGACTACCCAAGAGGAACAGAACTACAGTAGTACACAAATTAACGCACAAACGTAATTATATATGTTCTGCCTCAGATAACAACAGCCCAATATGAAGCTTATAGCGGATAGCCACGGTTTTATTCCGATGCACTCCACTTAAGAATTTGCAACATTAAATTCTTCCGGTGTACATCCATTTCACAGTATCTCCACTGGAAGTTGTTAATGGCCAACTGTCCACTATGAATGATATCTCTTGCAGACAAGATTACTCCAACTCCACAACTTCCAGTACCAATCATCTGGTTATTCACTGGTGCTTGAGATGGCATACCAAAGCGCTGAAATCGAGAGCAATTTTGCCAAAACCTTGTTTGGAGGAATCTGTGTTCTGGGTAGAATTCTAAGAGAAGTTGCAGTGCTCTTTGGATTGAAGGAAGAGCATTAGAGGGTACTGCTGACATTAGCCCATCATCAAAGTACAATGTCTGATTTAATAAGTCAACAAAGATTAAACCCCAGTGACTGGGCATGTACACAGGTACCAATATTTGTTCCAGGTTGTGGGTATTGACTTGGAACTGTTTCATTACTCTATTTAACTGCGTCCTCTGAAACTCCTTGTTGTTTGAACCCATCCAAACATAAAACTCACTTGGAAAGTAAACTGTGTTGTTACATTGTGTTGCTCTTGCTTCATCAAGAATCTTGCTGATGCAAATGTCTATAACAAAGCTATCAATGTACCTTTCTTCAACAAGGTCTGAAAACGAAGTTACATCCAGCACTTTATTTCCATACTTCAATATTGGCTTGTTAGCTGGGAAATGCCAAAGATGATGTTTTAGTTGCTTCAGATCTTCAGCAGCAATTTCAATTCGGGACAGCCAAGTAGCTTCCGATGAAACTTTTCTGTATGTGTTCACATATCGACAGAAAGACTTCAGAATAGAAAGAGCATTTTCAGAAAATACCCCTATGCTCTGTATATCAATACCTGTTGGATTTCTTCCAACTTTTTTCTCATCACTGAGGATTTTCTCTGCCTTTTCTACAGCATTTTCGCTGGGCCGCTGAACTAAACAGTAGGGGTTAGAACTGCAAAATGTACCATAAAGTGGCTTCATTTCAAGTGAGGGTCTTGATGACAAAGCTGGAATTATCTCATGAAGGGCAGCTACTTCAGCTCTTGTTGTGGCCTCAGCAACTGAAGTCTGCAAAGCACTTTCCTTTAATGGTGAATAACTCCCTTCATCCTCAATTAAAAAAGCCTTAATTTTACTTGATGACCAATGCTTTTTTAGTTTTGCTGATAGTTTGGGTGCAGAGCGTTTTGCTGGCTGTGACACATCGTTTGAAAAATCTTTAGCGACTTGCACATCTGAATCTTTGGTATAGCTACTTCTTCGATTGCAAAAACCATTGGCTTGCTCTTGAGGATCGTGTTTACAATCTCGTTGATAGAGACTTTCCCAGTGCTCATGAGAATACTCCAACATACTGGAACTGACTTTTTCCTCTACTTTAGTGCCATGTTCTTTGTCGTAGTGGTACACTAAAAAGTCACCACCAAACATTTGCTCAAACAAAAGAGAAATATCCTCAATCCATATCTTTTTCTCCATAGTCCAGGATTTCATGCTATGGTCTACAGCCTTCCATCCACATCCTCGAAAGCCAAATTTCTTTTTTCCTGGGATTATATGACAAACAGTATAACACGTTAATTAACCCCAAAATTGTTCAATTTTTATGTACTGTAATGGCATGTCAGATAATAGTATCACCTTCAAAATCAGTAAGCACTGGTGTGGCATTGTGGTACAGTAAGATCTCTGCCTTCTAACCGCAAGGTCCCAGGTTCAAACCCCAGCTCAAACCTTATGTATATTTACAGCAGTGTGAATGGTGCAGTGGTAAGATCTCTGCCTTCTAACCACAAGATCCCGGATTCGAACTGCAGCTCAGCTGAGTACTGAACATTTGTGTGACCTTCTTTTCCCCAAAATTTCACTCAGCTTTTCATCATCCAAAGGTCCTTAAAATGAGTACCAGCTTCTGCTGGGTGCTAACTTGTAACAGATTATAGTGTCCCATCCAGGGGGAGTCAATGCAATGACTCTCATCTGCTTAATTAACACTACAGTGAGCTCATGTGGGCCACTTAGTCTCGTAAAAGGATTTAGCTAGCTTAGCAAGATCAGTAAGTAATGGAGTGCAATGATAAGTATGATTAATTTTTTACTATTCTAAAAGTATACCTCTGATGATGCATTCCCTTGCTTCATGGAAAGCATATCTTAAGGATAACAGCATGGTTGCATACCAGTGGGTGAGAATTTGATCCACTAAAACAAAAAAAGGATTGCAATTATTGAGCTGAACTGGAACATACAGTACTTTACTGTGCATAATTTGTTATTCAATGTACATGTATGCAGCCCATGCCATTCACCATCACAAAACACTAACTAAGAAAAGAATAATAAAATATTATAAACTAATTTTAACTTAATGAATTTCACAGCAAGTTTGAAAGCTTAAGCTAGTATCTTCAAGCATAACATAACTAGTAGTAACAATGTTAATACAATAGTGTAAGTAGAGTGCAACTAACACAAAACAAAAGAGATAGCATACAGTGTAGGTACAGAAAAAAAGTGGAATAATTAACACATGCTTATACTGTAAGCTAAGAAACTGAGCTTGTAACTCACAGGACTGGCCTGATCCAGATGAATCATGGTTTGTGGCCTTTGAATACAGCTGTCGATGTAACTTGTGGGAGGACTCGAAACCTTGACCTGAATACTTGTGGAATGATCGAAACTGCCGAAGAAGCATCGCACTATGGTCAACAACCAAGTGCCCATAGTCGCCAGTCCCAAGATGAAGGCCAAATAATTTCCTAAGAAGAAACCCCCACTCCTTGCACTATAACAGAACGCAAAAAAGACAGATTAAATCTGTAGAAACACAATCAGTTGCTTTGAAAACGTTTTGTGCTTATCTGTCACAAAATAGTGAGCTATACATATATATATGCCATTTATTAACTATATATAAGGCTAAAAATATATGTGATTAAAGTTAATAAAAACAAACGTTTTCAATCTACGTAATCATCTTCAGGCTGTGGCCATTTACAATACAGCTAGCTTTTCAAATTGCAGTAAAAAAGTTTTTACCTTTAAATCATGGATGTCAATTAACTGTTCCTCATTTGCCTCAAACACTCTGTCTCGCATAGTATGAGCAATTTCACGCCAATCACAGCAAACCTTAAAGTTTATATACAGATTACTGTTATATCAATACAATATGCAACTAATTTGATTGATTAGCTAAATTACTAGAAAATTAATAACTATTATACTGTAGTTAATTAATTGGATGAAAATATAAAAACTTTACCAAAAATATTGCATGCATTGAAGTTTAAATACACATTAATTTACATTATTTAAACTAATTTACAATAGTAGGTTAAAAAATTATCTAAAACAAAACAATTACTTCACTGCAGCTGCACCTGCACTCTGGAACAATCTTCCCAATGTAATTAGATCTGCTATATTATAGTGTAGACTCTTTTAAGAAACTTCTTGATACCATGCAATCTTTTTATGACAGTGTTTTAGAAAATTTATTAAATTAATACTTACATTTTGAGCTCATTTTATTGTTTTAGTATCTTCAGAAATAATAATATTAATAGCAATTGATTATATTTTATTAACTTGCAGTCATAAATATATTAAATTTACATGCAGTGTATATTAGTGTTCTAATTAATCAAGACTCCAATCAAGTGGCTATAACATGCATGCATGGCTTATGGTTATGATAACCATGCATATGGACTTACCTTTGCAAAAAACTCCACCTGAAGCTTAGCTGCATATTTAGAAAGGGGATTGGTAACATGTTCCAGTGTCTGCTGCTTCTTCTTTCCTCTCTTTCTTTTCTTTGGCAAAGGTTCCTGAACGGCAGGCTGTCCTTCAGTTTCCAGAAATGTTGTTTCAACTTGCCTTTGTTTGTTTGCCCAGTATTCTTTGAGGTTTTCCAAAAACTGTTTAAGGTCTTTTCAAAACAAATTTAAATGTAATCAAAATCTTGAGTGTATGTATTAGATAAATTTAATCTTTGCTAATTGCTCTCTATGTAAATCAAATAGATAATATTTTTATAGAACATTGTAAACCAAAAAGTCACAGAACAATTTATTTAGGAAGTTTGTTTAGTTCATGGAGCATATAATATTAACTTATAATTTTTTTAGTTACTGCAATATCCGGTCCTGCAGCTCTAATAATTATCAATTAAGTCCATCATTATACACCATGTGGTATAAAAGTACGAACATACAGTACGCTGTAGATTTTGATGTGTCTGAGTACGTACATAGGACTACTGTAGGATGAGACAAGTGAAACAAGTGAGAGAGTTGTAGTGACTTATAATGTAATTAATTGTATCGCCATTTTGGAAGCGACTGAATTTGGGAAATTAGTTAATGTCCTTGTGCATTATGTATATTTAGTTCAATCTGCAGCATACATTTAAGAGAGAGACAACAAAGTTTACCTTTTGTTTCCTCAAGCTTTACTACTTCTTGTCTTGAGCCGAAATCCCTTTCAAATGTTCCCTTGTTAAGAACTTCATTCAAATACTGAAAAAAAGAACTTTGTCTTCTTAATTCAGATAAGTGAACTTTATATAAAATTAATTTGCTTGGCATTTTTGACTACTTAGATCTTTATATCCATTTTAGCTATCACTTAAATACTTTTAATGCTTTCCGCATTTTAACGTCTACATTAGCTGCATGAAACCAAATTTTATTTCAGAGTATATAATTGTTTGTACATATATTTTATTTTTTATTCTATTTTAAATGAACAATCCATTGTGCAGTTAATCTTTTTTCAGTTAGTCTTGTTTTCTAACTAGCTAGTTTTTTTCTGACTAATTATATAGTTAGTTTTTTTCTAAGTAAGAGAAGTGAAAGGAAAAAGGAAAAAAGTTAAGAAAATATACAACAAAATGACAAAATGTTTGTAAACAGTTAGAAAAAAACTAGTTAAAAAAACTAGTAAGAAAAAATTTTTAAATTTATCAAACATGCATGTATATGAAGATAATATTGAATAATAATTAAATCTTATCAAACTTACCAATATTCTCTCCTCAAAGAAGGTAACAAAGTTTAAAATTACATCTCTTGCAGCACCAGGACATTCCTCATAATAAGCAGTCACCTTATCCAGTGGAAGAGATTTCTCAATGATTTCCTCAAAGTTCTTTAGAATATCTCTTTCAGTAGATCCTAAAGGAAGGTTGAAAAAACTTTAAACTACATGTACATGATCGATCCAAATTCTAATTTGGTTGAGACAATGCTATTTCAATAACATTTGCTCATCTACAAAATCAACCTTAACAGCAAATGTTCAAAGAATACAAACTTATCAAATTCATTGATAAGTCTTATCAATCTCATTATATTAATAATTCACAAGAAAAAAAACAATAGAAATCACTACTGTAATGTGATCTTTATGAGCACAAAAAGATTTTTCTTAACTTGCATAAACTTTAACTTAAAATTGCTTGGCCAGATCAACTTTTATATCAAAAATATTAGCACAATATATATGGGAGAACTAACCTGGACAATTCAGTGATAATTAAGTAAGATAAAATATTCACATCTGACCTTTATCGGCTTTAAAATTAACTGTTTGCCTGTGGCTCGCAGTTTTAAATTCCCATAAAGGTCTCCCACTCATATTTTTTACATAAAACACTGACAAAAGAAGTCATAACTGTGAAGGGCATCTTTAAATTTCATAAAGATCTCTTCCATATTTGGACATAAGAATGCTTGAAATTTCTTGGCCAGATCAACTTTTATTTCAAAACTTTTTGCATAATATATGATAGAACCTCACCTTTGGCTCCATTTTTAAATGTTCATAACAAAGGTCTCTTGCTCATGTTTTATCTCATACTTAAAAACCTATAAAAGTGTTCAAAGCAAGCTAGGATTACAGTTAGAGGGAAAAAGTAAAAAAAAAATATACAGTGCTTTTACTGTATGTTAATTTCCCATTTCATGGAAACATTATGGGAAATCAATTAGTTTTCCTACGTACTACTGTACATTACATGTATGAAAAATACACCAAACAAGAACTTCTAACTATATGTACAATATATAGTACCTGAAAAAGAAGCAACTTGTATGTTTTGCCTATCTACTGCTGTTTGTTGTCCTTTTCGTTCCTTTACAGTCACCCTTGCATAACCCCTGCAATTTTCTGGCCCGTAAACTGACAAAGCCTCATTTAAGTTGCCAAGGGTACCCACACGATAAGCAAACAAGCCCAAAGAACCCAATAGCTGCTCGCAGTTTCTCATTTCACAATGCAAAGAACAAAGATTAATACTGCCCAAGTCTTCCTCCAGAAGGAAATTCAAGTCATCTCGGAGGCCTGAACATCTGAATAAAAGCAAGAATCTTTTTTACTTAAAAAGTAAAACTACATTTAACTTCATCTTTATCAATAAGCCTGAAAAAGTTTTAAAACAGCAAGTGAAAGGCTATAGTTAAAATAATACATGTTGTTCAGCTGATGTCAGTGTTGACTAATGTACAGTACATTGTGTAATTATATATTGTATAGAACTTTAAATGTCAAATGCAAAATGAGTTGTCAAACATTCACCAAGGTCAATTTACAGAATCAATGATGTCACCCTATGACGAGCTAGAGTTCAATCCAAAACAGCAACAAATATTACTGCATTCTTACTAAAACTTCCAATTTGATCATACGTCATTTCAAGTTCTAATTATTCTGACCTTCCAATATTTGCCTTTGATCGTAAGCAGTCCAAACAAGTTTCATCTGCTTCAACTCCATGGCAGGTACATGCCTACAGTAAAATGAAAAATTATTTCTATTTTTTATTAATTAATTCACAAAGATAAAGGTGCAAAACTACTATAATTAACCATTAATTAACCTGGCATGGCACAAGAACTCAACATTAATAATTATACTATAACTTGCTAATTGTTTCATGTACAACTTACCCTAATTGCATCACAAAAAGCACAGAATTCTACCCCAAAGCCTTTGCCACCAAGGAGAAAATCTTCATCATCTACCTTGTTTAAAAGGAGTAGCAAAGCCTTGTAGTCTAAGGTCACTGTGCAGGTAGAACAATGACGTTTTCAGTAATTTGAAATAACCGTTTAAGTTTATGACTCACTAATTGATAATAATTGTTAAATTATCCTATTTTTGTTTAACATGATCATAATTGTTAGCCTTAAAAACTTAGTTAGGGGGTCCCTACAAGTATTTAAATCAAATGTTTTTTATTTGACTTCCAGATAATTAATTAGCTAGTTGTGTTAAAGTACGTAGATTACAGCATCTCAAGCTGATAAAGCAAGCTTTAAAACTTGTTCTATTTGCTAGCACATACGTTATCATGCTACTTAATTATTATTTTCTTTTGTTTGCATATTATACTTGCAGGAACATTAAAAATTTAAAATAAATATACAAACCTGTGAAAGAGATTTTGTACATTTTGCCATCCACTGAAACTCCATGTTTTTTAATTACATTCTTTTGCAAATTAAGATTTCTGAGTAGCTGTTTTAAGTTTGCCCTAGCAAGTGGGAATAGACAATTTAAGTCAGTTTAAAAACCAGTCATACAGTCTGATAAAATGACTATAGGGCTGATTGGGCAGTAATGATAAGTATGTGTTTAACTTTATTATATTTTATCTTGTAAATACACACACAAAAAATATATTTATTGTAAAATTTTCTTAAGACATTTTGCAAGGTTCATATACTGTTTTGACATGATTCTGAAAATCTGTGGCTTTTTGAACATTAAATTTTTTATCTCGATCTTTCACAATATTATGACTTCATTGGTATACTGTTCATTTCTTCATCGAAATACATCAAAAGTATTGTCAATTTACTTTAGCCAATTAAGATGAAGAAAGGAAACTGATATTTTAATTGAAACATGATCGTGATGAATCATAATGGATTATTTAATCTTTTAAATTCTTTTGTACAAACATAACTATAAATTGTATTAGTTTCCCATGACTTTGCAGGCGATTCTAAAATTCTAAAACTTTGTTACTTTCTATATGCCTGGAAAACTGTCAGTATTTTAAAGCTGTTATCTTAGTTGCCAGCTTTACCCAAGTGTATGACACTGAGGTACTTACAGTTTTGTAAATATGATAACTCATATAAGTGCCACACTATTATTGTATTTTAATTATATTTACTGACCTCTTCTCCTTACAGTTTCCAATAGCAATGGGGTAGATTGACAAGGCACTTTCAGAGCTCTTGTTTGCAAAGCCAATGGGTGCCAAACCAACAGCCACTTGATCTTTACCTATCATGCAGATATAGAATTATATGCATGCAATATGAGAAAAGATCTGAAACAAATTTGTTGCAGACAATATAATTACTCTTTAAAACTTAATTAAACCTTTGGAAAATAAAACTATATTTACATGTAAATGTTTATAAATAAGAGAAAAACACCATGCTTGAAATGAGTTTAGGTACCTTATTCAGTTTATCAGACTATATTTTAACATATGTACATACCAGAATGATCTATCTAGATCTGTAGCAAAAATATTTTACTGTGTCAGTCAACTATTGCCGACTTTCACCTGACATCATAGAGGTCACATTGGTGCCCTTTAACAACAGAATTTTAATTATGTCTTTTGTTTTGGGCACCAATAAGGCCGTTTTGTTTTAATTTGTCTTTAGTGTCTCTAGGGAATGTGTGAATGTCGAGAATATTGTCATTTGCCGAACTATATTATGGATACTGATTTAATTTTAGACTGCTGCAAACTGGTTTAAAACTTTAAAAAAATTATAAACAAAAAATACCTCCAAGAGGACGTCCATCAAGTTTAATGTTGAACTCCATGGCCAATTTCTCTGTTTCACATGAATGCAGGCGCTGCTCTCTTATGGCCCACACAAGAACAGAACGAAGGTCTACATCACATGCCTCAAAATCTGCCTCATGAATCTTCCCAATCTTCATGGTCTTTCTTACTACATTAAAAACTAGCTTTTTGACAGCCTTGATTTCGTTTTTTGTGAGAAGCAGTGGAGTGTCACTAGACCTCTAAAAAGAATTTTTAAAAAAGCCTATTAATATAATTAAGCTCATCACAATTTCATGTACCAAAAGTGTTTATTTAGGTATACATGACAAGAATTCTGTTAGTTTCTAATCTTTAGATTTTAGTTCTTTTTAAAAATTAATTGGTTTACACTGTATTTCAATAGAAGATCAAACTAATTAACACTGCAATTAGAAAATCATTATTGATGAAATATTATAATTATAATTTGATAGAGTAGAACAATACAACAACCAATTATATAGTCTTAGCCAAAGGCTTGAATTCTATTATAACTTTTTTTCTAAATATGAAAGGTAAATTGATAAATTAATTTATAGCAGAGGTGTTTATGGGTATATGAATCTGAGTCATTATACAATATTTCAATTCAATCAATAGTTTTTCTTCTTCTGTTTTTCATCTTGTTAATTTGTATCAATGATCATATTTTAATTTATTAATTTAAGTCAAGATAAAACAAATTATAAAAAATTATATTAAAATAAAGTTTAACTCCACCTTAAGTAAAATAAATACCATAATAGGCCATAAGGAGTAAAGTAGACCCATTAACTATTAAAATATATTAAGAACTAAAAACCGTAAATAAAAGAAAATTATTATACTTTATAAAAAATACTTTTATTTACTGGTTAACAGTTTATATTAAATTACTAACAAGTTTAGTAATAAGATTAGATTTAAGATCAGAATATTTTTACTTTCTTCTTAAAATTGCAAATGCTTGTGGCACGGTGAGTTCAGAGCGATAACATATATATTCCACATACACCAATTCTTACAAAATGACTATATTATTTTTTAAATCGTGACCTTTGATAATTACAAATGCACTACAATACAATACAATACAATACAATACAATACAATACCTTTATTCACATTCGTTTTTTATATAAATATAAATGAAAATGCACATAACTTACCCCACTCTTTCCAAGGCGAGTCAAGTTAAGTAGTGTCTGCCAGGCAGAGTCTGGTAGTTTTGACTGAAGCTTAAAGTATAACAGGACCCAGTCTGGCACTCGCATTTCTTGCATGACACGCGCGTAGGTTTCTGACGAAAGAAGGTCGAAAAAGCTTTTATTGGAATCCATAGCGATGTCCACTACCTCGGAAACAAGTGTCGTTACTTTATCTTTCTCGGCATCGCCTCCGAACACGAAGCTGTTTCCCAACACGCAAGAGATCGATTCTTGGTATTTGTCGCATATACCTTCAAGAGAGCACATCATCTTTCTACACTTTTTTAAAATAACTCTTTTTTTAGTTGTCGATCCCACGTTCGGGCTGTTTTTTGTGTCATCTATAGAAGTGCCACTAGAAGATGGTGAAGATTTCGGTGTTGAGGAATGGCAAGGGAATATCAGCTCTGATTCAGAAAAAGATGACGAACTACTTGAATTAGTACTTTGATTTTGTACAACCTCTTCGGCTTGAGGATCGTTCAGCCTGACGCTAGTGACTGGAGATTCGTCGTGATGGCAAGCTAATTTCCCGCTCTTGTCGTAAATGGCCTCCGTGTCCAACACGATAGAGTCAAGCAAACGGATAACTTGCTGAAATGTGGAAGAACTAAGAAAGCCATTTCTTTCGATTTCTCTTTGCCGAAGAAGACCAGCGATTAACCCAAACGTAGAAACTACATAGACACTGGAGGGCGATCTACCGATCGAATGCAGAGATTTGGCGGGCAGCACTTGCACTTCGCGCCATAAAACAGTTCGAATCTCGTCAGGAAATTTTCTAAAAATATCACTCTTAAAAAATTTTATGGGTTGAATCCCACAAACGTCTTTTGTAAGTACATACCAGTGCTTTTGTGGGTCAAGAGAAGAACTGATAACCCGGGCGAGTGGTAGCGACGGCAAGGTTTCACTCTTGTGTCCGATCTCCTCCATTCCCACACTTGAAATGGCTCGCAAATGAAATACATTACGCTATTAATTCGAAAGTGGCGCCGAAGTAGAATATTATTTTCCTCTAGTTGGAATTTAACTTTTCTATAATATTATACAGATCCTACGGGATCGAGACCTCTGATCGACAAGACTCATTACTCCGCGATCCCGCGCGACGTCGCGTGGCAGCTTTGTTTTGTACTAAACCTAAATTCGATTAAGATAATTCGTTTAATTTCGTCACACAACACCTTTAGCACTGGTGATAATTGATGCAACTCAGCTTCTATTAACAGTTCTCGGCATCATTTATCACCTCCTGCTGGGTTTTTTTTTCTTGCCCTAAGCTCCTCATGAGTTTTATTATGAAATTTAGCATACAAGGCAAAGTTTTTATCTGTTTGTTTTAATCCATACAAAGCTTTTTCTTTTTCTATATTTCTGTTGTGTAAGAAGTCTTGATAAGCTTCTCTTTCTTCTCTATATTTTTGTACATCTTTTTCAAACTTTTCTAAAGCAAGATCATGTCTCTTTTTCTCAGCTAATGCTTTTTCAGGTGCATCACTATCACCTGATAAATATTTACCTAAATAATTACCGCCTGTGAATGCAGCTGCGTTTAAAATGGCTCC
>JAODFW021044842.1:0-16883 GCA_027575235.2 Palythoa mutuki | reverse complement strand
TCTTTCACGTGGCGTGTAATAACACCTGCACGACAATTGGGGAAAAGAAAGATTATGGAAGCGTTAATAATAGCAGCAAAAAAACCATCACTAAACAAAAAGCTGCGAGCCCATCCAATTTTCCTGTTCCCAATGGGATTAACTTGGGTATAAAAATTTTGAATTTTACGCGGCAAACAGAACCCTGATGATGACTTTTAAGTCGAAAACGTTTGGTTTTATATAACTCTTATATCAAAAAATTTTTTAGCTTTCATAATTTTATCCATTTTAACACGAAAACGAGTTCTGCAGCCACTACGTGTAGCTTGTACAACTCCAGTGTCTGCCAACACAAACACAAAATGATCCTGTAATTATAACGTTTCACCAGGTAAACGACACTAATTGTACCTTGTAGTGCTCCGATGTCTGCTAGGGTCCTCACAGCTTCAGCGATGTTCTTCACAGTAGGTGGTTCAATAGTCTGACTGAGGATCTGTGATGGCGTGCTATCTGGAGACAATGCCCTCCCTGTAAAAATAAGCAGTGAAATGGTGATACCTAGAAACAATGCCCTCCCTATAAAAATGACAAAGGTGTGCGAGTTGCATCACTCCATTCTAAGACATCGCTCTCCTAACAAAAATGTGCTGTGAAAAAAAGACATTTAATGAAACAAACCGGAACAGATGGAACTTTTGTCGCAAATCTTGTTTGACAGCCGTGCAACTACATCCTGGTATAGACTATTCCGTCACAAAATCAACTACTTAACAAGTTGCTTATGCGATCATTTTTTGTTTATACTAAAAGTAGCCTTCACAAGTGCACTACGGGAAACAAACATCCGTCTGAAATAGGCAACTTATCACTGGATTAAAGTACAGAGGCTCCGTAGCTCAATGACCTCATGACAACGAACAGCATATACGGGTGTCTCTGGGTGCCCCTAAACACATAATGTTAACCTCGGAGTACAGAGGCAGTGCAGCTCAATAAAATCAGACAAACACCATATAAGAGTGTCTGGGAGCCACTATCCTAATGATGTATAACCTCTGAGTACAGAGGCAGTGCAGCTCAATAAAATCAGACAAACAGCATATATGAGTGTCTGGGTGCCACTATACTAATGATGTATAACCTCTGAATACAGAGGTAGTGCAGCTCAATAAAATCAGACAAACAGCATATATGAGTGTCTGGGTGCCACTATCCTAATGATGTATAACCTCTGAATACAGAGGCAGTGCAGCTCAATAAAATCAGGCAAACAGCATATATGAGTGTCTGGGTGCCACTATACTAATGATGTATAACCTCTGAATACAGAGGCAGTGCAGCTCAATAAAATCAGACAAACACCATATATGAGTGTCTGGTTGCCACAATACTGATGGATGCATGACATCAGTGAGGGAGGAAAACTAGAGTATATCCGTATAAAAACTCTTGGATTCAGACTGTTTCAAACAAATCCCAGTCCCCATGCATGCAAAGCCCGTAGTTCAATTCCAGCTCCTAGTGGTTAGCCATTGCTCAAAATTGAACACTTTGGTTCTTTTTCAATTGCCGAATTACTGGAGCCACCTACCGATGTGTTTCACACGAAGAACAAGTCTATCCAACGGTGCGCTTTGAATTTCAGGCAGGTCATATTCCTTCAGAGAATCATAGAAATGCCGTGTGTACATTCTAATGCACTTCCCTTCAAAAACACGACCAGTGCGCCCTATCATGAATTGAAAAAGAAACGTAAAAATTAATAACACCAATAAAGTTTGCCTAATCGGGGTTTTCAAATAACTATATGTTTATTTTCAGAATATTAATCAAAGAAATAATTTATATTCTTTGTCATAACAACTTTAGACTGTGAACAGTCTCTTTGGATATCTGGGAGTGTATGCAGGCCACGATTTGGCAAGTATGAAAAAGAAGGGACACACCGCTGACACTTTCTGTAAGAGACAGGCCAAAGTGTTCATGCAGATTGTGTCATCAAATTAATAAAAACACGCCACATTCCAACCGATTCAAATTATGATCTATCATACATCATACATCATACATCAGCATTCAAAATCTTTGCCAATAGAGATTTACTTTTTCTGGGCTACGGGAGTTTAACTTTCAAAAGGTCTAAAGTCACAATTCTTACCCCCACGCCTTCCCTGGCAAAGGACAAATCAGCAAGGAGGAGGGATGGGGGGGGGGGGGGAATCAGACTGTTCACACTCCATAACATATCCCTCAGGGGAAACCCTGAGGCGCAAACTGTCACTGGCATGCTCGCCAATGACTGCCTGATTTCAAGTACTAGCCCAATAAATCATCTACACTATTTGATCCTTTAAATTTTGTTTTCAAAAAATTTCATGTTTGATGAATTGAAATAAGATAAATCAAGGCTGAAATCAGCTGCAGTACTTGCATAAAACCAGGATTCATATAGCAGTTTGAAAAGAAACTTCCAGATATGTTCTCTGAACTTTTTTCCGATTTTCCAGATTCAAATGTATGTCTGTAGTAATACTTTCAAACAAGAAAATTACAGATTTTTCTGTTGCTTGTGTTAGCTATTCTATTTCGAAAATTATTCACGTGTGTGTCAAAAAATCGGGATTATTCTTACAATTTAATGCTTTCACATCTCTGGACTCTGGAGAGTTATTTCAGGAGAATCCAACGGGTGATTTTTTTTCTGGAAATTAAGGCAAGAGAATCCCAACTTCGGTTTCCAAAAACTTGCTGCACTTTCCAGATCTTTTCCAGATTATCCAGAAAGTTTTAAGATTCGCAGTTTTTCAGAGTGTGCTAAAACCCAGTAAAACCCATGACGTTGGTCCAATCCTTTTGTTAGCAGCCCTGTCTGCCGGTGTTACTTAAGTTAATCTATTTTCCACCACTGGATAGCAACAGTAGGTGTATGCATTATTGGTGACTTAACTGCACTCTTGCTAAAAACTGTAGCAAAATAGAAGATATAAAGTTATCTTTCAGAGTCAAAGAAAGCGTGAAAGCAAAGCTTTCGCGACCATCTTGGCCGCTTCTTCAGTGCTTGTGACGAAACCCTCAGGTCAGAACTCAGTGTCCCGGTTCATGGCTGGTTGCTCGGTGCGGATCTCGATGGATTCACGTATTTTGCGGCTCCACAGATGTTGTTCACGAGCTAGCACTTTCACATCACTGGCCTCGATGTTATGATGGAATTGTTGACGGTGTTCACCCACTGCTGTCAAGGGAGTCTTGTTGGACAAGTGATCCTTGGTCCGGGTGCCTAGAGATCTCCCAGTCTCTCCCAAATATAAGTCCTTGCAGTTGGCGCAAGTAATCTTGTATACCACACCGCATTTCTTGTCATCTGGGACCTTATCCTTCGGGTGGACAAGTAAAGACCTAATGGTGCTGATTGGTTTGTGGTAGGTCAACACCCCATGGTTATGAAAAATGGCGGCAATTTTTTCAGATATGCCCTTCACATATGGGAGACAGACACTCTGCTTTGACTTGGCTATGGATTCTGCCGCTGATGGTTGCCTTGGTTGCTTAACTGGGACCTGCAAAATCCAGTCTGGGTAGGAGTTCGCTCTTTGAGGGTCAGGTTCTTCTGTAGGCATTCCTGTATCACCATTATGGCTTGGTCTACTGGTATGCTCGTGATGAGTGCAGACACATCGTATGACACCATACTGCGTCCCAGGGGAACCTGTAAGTCCCTGATCTTGTTTGCAAAATCAGCGCTGTTCACGATATGATGAGGAGATCTACCTACTCGTGGATTGAGAATCTGGCTGAGAACTTTAGCTGCTGGGTAAGTGATGCCGCCTATACTCGCCACAATCGGTCGTAATGGAATATTTACCTTATGGATCTTAGGGAGGCCATATATCCTCGGTATCTCTTCAGATGTAGGGTAGATCTGATCTTTCAACCTTCTGGGGATAGCTTCCCTTCCTTTCGCTTGTACTGCCCAGTGGGGTCCTAATTCAGTGGTTTGTAGGTGTTAGTGTCACTGAGTAGGGTTGACATCTTTTCGTAATACTGGGAAGTGTTCATGACGACCATGGCCCGGCCTTTGTCAGCAGGTAAGATGATGATGGTTTTATCTTTGGCCAACGAAGGAAGTGCATCATGCTCCCCTTTAGTGATGTTTCATACAAGTCTTGGATATTTCTGGATGCCTTTAGTGACTTCGGCTCGGAGGCTCTTTGCTTGGGTGGTTGGAAGCAAGCAACATGCTAACTCTGTGCTGACTATGTAGTCCTTGATGGGGGGTTTTGCGAGAGTTACCGCGAAGTTTAGTCCCATTTGTAGCACTGTCACTTCGTCCGCGTCTAGGTTCTGGTCCGAAATATTAATGAGCCTTTTTTTTTATTTACAGTTAATTACAGTTTATTTTTCTATATTAAGATTTATCGAATTTGTCATGTTGTTTACTTCTGATCTCTTCAAAAGGTTCTGGTGCAGATACACGTTAGGTGGTCACGCAGCTTCTCGCTGGTCTCCGTAGATACCGCCTCAAACAAAATGGCGGAAACCCTCAGGTCACATGACCAAGCACAAGCACTGAAGAAGCGGCCGAGATGAACGCGAAAGCTTTGCTTTTACGCTTTCTTTGACTCTGAACGATAACTTTATATTTTCAATTATGATAACAGAGTCCAGTAAGAACATTTGTTCTGATATACCAAAATACATTGTTAAAATTCTATACCTTTGCGTTGTTCAGCTGACGCTTTGGAGATCCACACTGTCTCAAGAACACTGCACCTTTTCCGAGTATCGTATTGAACTTGCCTCTTAAGGCCAAAATCGAATACGACGCGGACCATTGGAATCGTAACAGAACTTTCAGCAATGTTTGTTGTCAGCACCACATGCGCTCTGTCTGGAGGAGGGTTTGAAAACACCCCAAGCTGGTCCTCAAATGGTATCTAGTACAAATGGTTAATTACAAAAACTAAGCCTCTAATAAACCAGGTACAATAAGAGTAGATAGGGCGGATTTCGTTTCGGTGCCGAAATCAGTCACGTCTTTGTTGTTTCTGCTACGACTGCTGTAATTGGTTACTGGCTGCTACTTTAGTAGATGATCGGCTAGTAAAGATAGCACTGAGAGAGGAGTATTTATCGCTATATTATTATAAGTCTCAGGAGTTTCGCTTCGTTTTTATTTTGTTTTAAGTTTTCTAGTTTCATGCAGGCATTTTTGAGAAAAGGTAGATTTCATTTAAAAGTCATTTGTTTCAAGTTACTCTTTTAGTTAAAAGACTTATGAAATATACAGTTCATGAACATTTCTCTAAAAACCTATTCAATAAAATGGTGCATTTTGTACGTGTCATGTCCATTTATCTTATCTTTGCTGTATCTCCTGATTGGTTGAAGATCGTGTCATGTCCTTTGTTTACTTTTGTTGTTTTGACACACACGAAGCTCCCTTTATAACATCAGCAGAAGTTACAATTTACATACATCGTTTTTACATAATATATAGTATACACAGGCATTCTGGCTGGCTGGTGACAACATTTAGACAGAAAGTTAGGGACTTGTACTTTGCCAAAATATAGGAACATTCAGGAATAAATAAGTGGAAAACAGGTCTGCTTTATGGCTTTTATATTTCTATCACTGATAATCTAATAGAAACAGACTTAAAAGAAAAATAGGCAATGAAATTGATAATGATAAATACAAGAAACAGATTGTGTAATTCTCTATTCAAAATGTCAGTTTTGAATTGAAATTTTGAAATCTAAAGCCACTGGATTGTCGTCACCCCCAAAGATTGATGAAAAAAGTTGAAGGATCTTCTAATGATTCGTTAGTTCAAAAATAAACTACACTCATACAGACTCCGTTCAAGCGCTTTCAGCCACACTAGTTGCACAAAACCATCACAAAATGGAAAAAAGTGTGGATTTTTAGGGCAAATTCAAAATATGCTGCAAAAGTAAAGCAAAAATACTTAGGGATTTTTTTGGAATTTTAGGGCCATCATATTGCCTGCGTACAGTATTTTCATTTTTTTTCATCTTCAGTGCTGAGTGTGATTCCAATATGCCTTTAAAATAAATATAAATTACAATGCATTTTTTTCAGAATTGGTGATAAACAGCCAACCACAAAGACTGAAGGCACAGGTAAAGAACGAAAAGAAATTAGTTCTTATGTTTAACACTAACTAAAAATTCCTCCGGGCTGTTTGATTATGCCAATTAAAGTACAACTTCTCGATCTTCCAAATGCCAAATGGTTGCTGACTAGGTTTTGAATAGGGTTTGTGAGATTTGATTGTTTAATATAAAGCTGATATTAGAGCAGCAATAAGTGGTTACCTCAGAACAAAAAGAATGCTTTTGTGGTTGTTTCAATTGGATTTGAAAAGTTCAAGTTTTCAAAGTTATGTTCATGACAATTTTTTTTTCCTAAATGCTTCCCTTACAGATTATGAATAATATTGATTTACTTACAGAAGAGTGTAGAACAAAAAGCTTTATTAGACAGCTCCAACCGGAGCGCAAATTCTCTTCAAATGGTACAAGCAAGTCAAACAAGCGATCGATTTCAAATTCGCCTAAACAAAACGAACAATAATTATTAGTAAGATTAAATGGCAAATCTAACATAAAATGGCAACTAACATAAAATTATTCATTGATTCTTCCCCACCAGAAGTGTTTGGAAAATGGGAAGTTAAAAAAATATTATTGAAATGGGCTATAATCTTGATTTTAACCGCATTTGAAGTTTTCCTTTTGTTGGTTAATGACTGCACTTTAATGAGAGGGGCTACGACATGACATCATTCCTAACATCTCCGGATGAAAGAGATTCAGGAGTGGCATAAATTAATCATAGGTTTTCAACTCAGAAGAAGATTTGAAAAAATACATAATGCTAGAGGCACGCTTGGAAATTCGTCGCCCCTTTCTGCTAGAAATGTACACAATGTTCAATAAGAGAAAGTCTAGGAATGACCTCACGACCATGTCAACCACAAACGCAGTCAAGAATGAATGACACCGAAAATTGTTAGTTTAAGCCACTGTAGAATAAAAGAATGGCCGCATAGTTGTTAACCCTTGGTAAAGCACACGTTTTCATGTCATTGGCACTAAAATTTCATTCCAATTATTTAACCACACATTCCTCAGTCAAAATAAAAGTTTCATAATGGTTACCAGGAAGAAAGAAACACATGGTTACCAGAAAGGAAGAAATATATGGTTACAAGGAAGGAAGAAATATATGGTTACCAGAAAGGAAGACAAGAATAGTTTCTCCTGCCACAGCAACAATTTTGACAAGATTCAGGAAAAGTTCTTCATTGGCTTCTTTTTTCAAATTCTTCGGCTTCTCATTCAACTTTCCTGAGTCCAAACAGTTGCGGTTCCGCATCTCATCGACAAGGTCACGAATTCTTTCTGCCCTAGAGAAATGAAATCAGTTTTGGTAAATATCATCTGCAGGCTCACAAGCAGTCAGGAAAACAATGGAGTAAAAAATGTCGTTAAGTCTAATGAAAAAGCTCAAAATAAATTAGAAATTCAAATAGGATTTCGAAATCCAGTTCCTCCTTCTTCCAGCTGGTACCCATTTCATATTTCAAAATATTTGTATTGGACGTAAGCTACAACCAGGTTATTTGTGACCAAAAGTTAACTTTCTATTAAAGAAAGCAGTTCAATGTTGAGTACATCAATGTGTTTTCTCAATCCAGAATCATTAAATGTGGAAGCATACTAGGGTCCCGACTTTCCATTATTTACATCATTGATATCTCAAACTGTTCTGAGATACTCAGATTCATACTATTTGCAGATGATACAGATGTTTCTTACTCTTGCAAGGATTTCAATAACGTCAATGTTAATTTAATATTGAACTTAGTAAGGTTTCTAAATGTTTAATTGCTAACCAATTATCATTTAGTTAAAACATTACAAAAACTAAATATATCATATTTACAGCCAGATAAAAAAGATTAAGGCTACCTAGTCTAGTCTAGTTTCTTAAAAAAACTGTTGTAAACTAATCTCTTCCCTGCTGGTTAAAATAAATGAACGAAATAAGTATGAAATGAAACTTGGTAAACTCAACATAAACAAAACAATATGCAAAAACAATACACCTGTCCATTTTTTATAAATGGAAAACTTTGCTTGCTTTTAAATTACTTTTTGGAGATCTGGGATGCAAGTCAGTGATTTGCTTCCGGACCATACACTTTTCGTAAAATGCCACTTTTTTTCTCAATTGTAAACGCACTGATCACCAAATCTAATAAAAGGTGACGTATAAAACGTATTACATAAATGATAACCAATGAATTCTTTCTCGGCAGTATTTTCAAGTGTAGGCTTAATTTTTCAAGACGCTTTCTAAATCTAGCTAAAACCTTGTTTCCTAATCCAAGTGTTAATACAGAATATGACTCCATCCGTGTGAAAGTCTTTGTTTAAAGAATATTTTACCACTTTTCTTCCTTTTGTTGTTGATCCAGTATCGTATTTCTCAAAGGCAACCCAGGCTCAAAATCAGTGTGAACATACAAATACATGTACAGTATATGTATGGAATCAATAGCAAAAACAATCGCAAATTTGTGTTTCAATAGAATTTGACTAACCTTGGTCTGGTGTTGTTTTTGGCAGTCAGTCGATCCTCTGTATAGATGGGTTTTCAAGCATTTTAAGCAATTTTGTTGCTCTTTCTTTCACTCTTAAGAGAAAAGAGAAAGGCTGGCGACTTCGCTTGAGAGCAACCCCAATTCGATCAACAGTTTATCCACTGTAATCCGATTTAATGACTCCAAGATAAAAACAGCACAGAGGGAAAATGATTCTCCTATCAAGATATTGCACTTTTTCATTTTGCTCCGGTTTTTGTTTTGCCAGATGCGTGATTCATCTATTTCACACATCTGAGCTTTGTGTCTAATGTTGAAAAACATTGTTCTGATTGGCCGCTTGGTTGCCATGGTACAATGACATGGAATGCTATATCATGCCCTTGTTGGAAGGGAGAGTTTTGACAAGCCGATACCCTCTGGGGATCCCATGAACTGAACACGAGTACAGCACCTTTTTGAATTGCACGAATTTATGCGACTGTAACGCAGTCGAAAATGCCTTCGATACTGAAAATAATATCAGACAAAGAGTGCGATTGAAGTATTAACTTTAAATTTCCGATTCGATGGAAGATATGTTTTCATATCATTTATTAGCCTTATTAGTTTCATGGACTATCTTTAAATTTCTCTGATAATAAGTCTAATGGGAAAGAATCTGGTCGCTTTTATTTGCAAAAGAAAAAGGATCTTGATACTATGGTATCACCAAGCTCAGATGTCTGACATGCATGAATCGCGTATATGGCAGAGCAAAACTGGAGCAAAATGAAAACGAAAATGGAGAAAAAGTTTTAGATGATAGTTTTTGTTTATGATATTTTAGTGCAACATCTTGATAAGAGAATCATTGTCCTTCGGTACTGTTTTCGTCTTGGAGTCTTTGGAGGGGGTTACAATGGATAACCTGTTGATCGAATTGGGGTTGGTGGCAAGCGAAGTTGCCAGCCTTTCTTTTTCGTCTTACAGGTGAAGGAAAGGGCAACAAAATCGCTTAAAATACTTGAAAAACCAGCAACAAAAGATCAACAAACTACCAAAAACATCAGACCAAGGTTAGTCAAATTTTATTGAAAATCAAATTTGTGATTTTACTTCTACTATTGATTTCATACAAATACTGTATTTGTAAGTCCACACTAATTTTATGCCTGGGCTGCCTATGTATTTCTCAGTAGCTACACATTTCTTGACACTAGCATAAAATCTCCAAAATTTCTCCCTGACCAAGGGTAACCCTTGTCATTTATTTGCTATGTCTCCTGATTAGCTGTATACTGTACCGTGTTTCGTGTTTTTTTTTGCTATTTCAACTCTCAAGCGAAATTCAGTCAAAAACCATTAGATAAAATCTAAAGTCTATCAGAGCGATACTACGCAACATTTTTAGTTTTATTTACAGTTTACATACTCTTTTGCAGAACAGCTATCAGAACAGTATATTCCCAGGGGTACTCGATTAAAAGTTGAAATTTCTTGCAGCAGATTCATTTTACTTTGAGCACTAAGCTTTGTGCCGTAAAAATGGTTCAAGTCCTCCAAGTAAATGTCTTCAACAGGAAATCTTTTCGCACCAACAAACACAGCTTTACTTGGAGTGCTGTCATCTTCATTTTTACCACCAAAATAGCTGCAGAAATAAGTTTAATTAAAGATTCATTTTATTATACAACCTTTTGTTTGTTTACATTACATTCTATTTACAACATCTTATCGAAAGAATACAAGCCAATACAAGAAAAAACGAGTGAAAAAATGAGGGAGGGCGAAAAGAGGGTGCGGGGGGGGGGATCAGTTCCCTCTAAAATGATGACGAAATGATGATCATAATAAAAATTGCAATAAACGCATTTTTTGTAGTTAAACACCAACAAATAAGGTTTTACTAATGATTACTTCCAGCATTCATATATAAGACTAAAAAGCTTTCTTTTACATCTACTATTAAAACTACAGCATGATCTTTCCATAAGAATCACTTTTTGTGAAACATTTCAGAAGAACCGCGGCAAAATAAACCAAACACGAACCATTTTATAGAAGATTCCACTTCTCTGGAAAAAGATGACAATATTTGTTGTCCTGGCATTAGCAGAGCACTTCAAACTTCAAACAAAATCACATACCTCATAAACAGGTCCGCCTGAATAGTCGCAGACATTACAATGATCTTCACCTCTTGATTTTTCGCAGCCAGCATCTTAACAATCATGCTAAGTAAATCTGAGTCCATATCTCTCTCGTGAATCTCATCCAAGATAACATGACTGTAGTTGTTAAAAGTGTTGGAGTAATGGACCAAGGACTAGAAAGAAAAATTTTACACTTATTTAAGGACTGCATACAAAAATAAGATATTAAATGTAAAACAAAGAACGTAAGACAAGCAGACTAGAAATACATTTAAGAAAAAGGACAACTTTTTTGAAAGAACAAAACATGTTTCGATCAATCTCTGATCATCATCATTTGTAACTGGAGTAATTAACATTAGTTTATAAAGTTGGGCTAATACAATAAATTAAAGTAAGTATAATGTATAATACTAATATTTGAAATTCCATAAAGTGTATGTAGATAAACAAAAGAGAAATAATATAACTGGTCACATAAAAAGACTTAAATCGACATGAAAAACTTGCTTGTTGAGAGATGGTTGTTGCCATTGTATGTGTAGCACTTCTTGGATTTCAATTGAAAGACAAGCGTTACATAAACAATAACAACAACCATGTCTCAACAAGCAAGTTTTCATGTCAATTTAAGTCTTTTTATGTAACCAGTGACCCAGTGTTTTGATACCTGCCCATGTTCTTGTTTGCAGCCTTGTGGGGACTAATTTCGGCTGTAATTTGGGGTTTAACAACTTTTTTCTTTCAAACATCTAATCAGTATTTTACACGAACCGGAAATCATTCCTTGAAAATAAAACTGCCGCTTGAAATTTGGTTCAAACCAGCGTTAAGGTAAACCAGCCTTTGAAAAAACCGGCCAAGAAGGAAGGGATAAACTTTGATAATAAAAAAGAGAAAAGAAGAAAATACAAATTTGTATATTTAACAGTGAAACGCATAAAAACGTTGATGAATTAAATTGATAAAAAGAAAATCCAAGTACAAAAAAAATTAACCATACAATAAGATGTTAACGAAAAAAGAACGTTTGAAGCAATAAAACGAAACTGAAAATCTACTGATTTTCCCAAGTCATAATGTACAACAATTGTGTAAAAAGTAACACAACACCCATCACTGCAGTTGAAATATCAATCAAATATTTCATGAGAGGTTCTGCAACAAACTACAAAGCAAAAAACGTTTTCCTCTAAACTAAAAATCTAATTTGTGAGATGTCTTTAACTAAACTACTTTCCAGAAAGCAATGGTCTCTACCAAACTACTCACTTAAAGGCTATGGCCTCTACCAATTTACTAACCTGAAAGCAATGGTCTCTACCAGATTACTAACCTGAAAGCAATGGCCTCTACCAATTTACTAACCTGAAAGCAATGGTCTCTTCCAGAATACTAAATACTAATCTGAAAGCAATGGCCTCTACCAGATTACTAACCTGAAAGCAATGGTCTCTACCAGATTACTAACCTGAAAGCAATGCTCTCTACCAGATTACTAACCTGAAAGCAATGGTCTCTACCAGATTACTAACCTGAAAGTAATGGCCCCTACCAGATTACTAACCTGAAAGCAATGGCCTCTACCAATTTACTAACCTGAAAGCAATGGCCTCCACCAGATTACTAACCTGAAAGCAATGGTCTCTACCGGATTACTAACCTGAAAGCAATGGTCTCTACCAGATTACTAATCTGAAAGCAATGGTCTCTACCAGATTACTAACCTGAAAGCAATGGTCTCTACCAGATTACTAAGCTGAAAGCAATGGTCTCTACCAGATTACTAAGCTGAAAGCAATGGTCTCTACCGGATTACTAAGCTGAAAGCAATGGTCAGACTACTAACCTGAAAGCTTGGGCCTCTACCAGACTATTAACCTAAACATCATGCCCTCCACCACATTACTAACATGAAAGCAATGTGCCCTAATAAATTACTAACCTGAAAGCAATGGGTTCTACCACACTTCTAACCTGAAAGCAATGGGTTCTACCACACTTCTAACCTGAAAGTAATGGGTTCTACCACACTTCTAACCTGAAAGCAATGGGTTCTACCACACTTCTAACCTGAAAGCAATGGCCTCAACCAGACTACTTATCTGAGAGTGATGGCCTCTTGTACTAACCTAAAAGAAATGGCCTCTACCAAACTACTTACTTGAAGGCAATGACCTTTTCCAAACTACTAACCTGAAAGGAATGGGTTCAATCCAACAACTAACATGAAAGGAATGGGCACTAACAAAGTACGAACCTGAAGCAATGGTCTCTCCCAGACTACTAACCTGAAACCAATGGCCTTTACAAATCTACTTACCTAAAGGAATGGGCTCTACCAAACTACTTCCCTGAAAGCCATGGCCTCTACCAGACTTTTTACCTGAAAGTGATGATCTTTACCAGACTACTAACCTGAAAGCAATCGCCTTTATGAAACTACAGACTACTAACCTAAAAGCAATGGCCTCTACCAAACTACTTACCTGAAAATCATGGCCTTTATCACATTACTAACCTACAAGCAATGGCTTCTACCAAAGTACTTAAATAAAAGTGATGATCTCCACCAAACTCCTTTTTTGAAAGCAATGACCTCTATCAAACTACTTAGCTGACAGCAATGGTCCCTGAAACATGAAAGTAATGGCCTCTACCTGATAACTAACCTATAGCCAATGGCCACTACCAAACTACTAATCTGAAAACTATGGTTTTTACCGAACTACTAACCTGAAAGCAATGATCTCTAACAGACTACTTACTTGAAAGCAATGACCTCTACCAAACTACTAACCTGAAAGCAATGGTCTCTTTCAAACTACTAACCTGAAAACAATGGCATCTTCCTAACTACTAACCTAAAGGCAATGGCCTCTACCAAACTACTAACCTGAAAACAATGGCATCTTCCTAACTACTAACCTAAAGGCAATGGCCTCTACCAAACTACTTACCTGAAAGCAATCATCATCATCATTATTTATAACTATCTGGATTTTACATAATAATGGTCACTATTAGACTACTAACTTGAAAGCAATGGGCTCTACAAAACTTCTAACCTGAAAGCAATGGCCTTTATAAGGCTATTTACCTGAAAGTGATGTCCTATATCTTAAGATGAAAGCAATGGTTATTCTCAAACTGCTAACCTGAAAGCAAGGCCCTCTAGAAACACTATTATTAGTCTTTGTCAAACTACTAAGCTGAAAGGAATGTTCTATACCAGACTACGAACCTAAAAGCAATGGCCTCTAAAAACACCAGTAATGGCCTTTGTCAAGCTATAAAGCTGAAAGCAATTGACCCTTGTCATAAATGGCGGCGATTTTAATATTCGTTTGTCTACATTCAAAATTAGCCCAATAAGCCTCGTCTTGGGTAACATATTCCTTTAAAAGTTTATCTAAAGAATAAGGCTCGCAGGGTAATTTGAATATGGACAAAAGTATATTAAAATCGCCGCCATTTATGGCAAGGGTCTATGTTCTTTACCAGACTACTAACCTGAAAGCAACGTGCTTTAAAAACTAGTAACCTAAAAGTAAAAGTGATGTCCTTTACCTAGCTACTGGATAGCCCTAATCAAGACGAATGGATGGCCTCTACCAAAAAACGCAAAGGTATCTATAAATCGTCGACTCTAAAATCGACGTCCTCTACCAAGCTACTATTATGAAGTTGGTGTTCTCTTCAAAACTGCTAACTTAAAATGGACGGACCCTACCAAAGTATTGACCTGAACGAAATGCCTATATTAGGCAAAATACCCACCTGAAGAAGATGTCCCGTCGTTACATAAACAAGCTGTGTGGAGGACCTTGAGCAGTTATCTTGTCCTATTCTGTACCCAACTGACACACCGAGTGCTCCTCCTCTCTCATCTGCAACACGCTTGGCCAAAGACTTTGCAGCAATTCGTCTCGGTTGTGTGACAATAATCTTCGGTTTACGTTGGTAAAGTCTGGGATTGCTGTATTGAAAGAATATAACATATCATAACATAATATAACGCAACGTAATGTAATATAATATAGTAAAATTAAGTGCTGATAATAAAGAAAAGGTAAGATATAAGGGAAAGTTAAAACTGATCATTTTGAATTTGGTGTCGCCAACTTCAAGCATATAAACAAGTTGTATACGTAATCTGAGAAAAGTTGGGGTAAAAACAGCGTTTTCTTAGAGTGTTCTTTGTTTCAAACACTTAACATTTTAAAAGGTTTTAGCCAAAATTGTTTCGTATGTGTACTATTCATCCTCTGAACAAAAACATACGACGTTTCTGCTAATAAAATAAAACATATTTAGGTTAATTAGCACTGGATAAACAGCAACCAAGAAGAATGGAAAAAGCTATACTTGATAATTCATTAGTAATTGTATATAATGTGTACTAGGCTGGTTCAGTTAGTAATATTTATGACTGCAAGGCATGAGGCCCCAGGGTTGATCCCTGGCCTTTCCAAGGGTTGAGCATTTGTGAGGCCCCCTTTCACCGCACTGTCTGCAGACAGGGACGTAGACAATTGGACTAGTCTCTTATTCTCACAATGTGTTATGAGTGGCCTTAAAGGAACTCACACAATTGTTGTTAAAATTAATAGGCCTATGGCTTGCGGAGTTGGTGTTGTCGAAAATCCTTGGTTGCAGGGGGCGTTTATTATTAAGATAATATTGTACACTGTTTAATGCATGCGCTCAAGTCTGTCAGCAATATTTTAATACACCAGTTATTCAACCACTAGCTGCAATTAGGGAACAAGTCAACCAACCAATTATTATCACGTTTTTGCTCGTACCCAGGGAATGTACATTTCGATTGTTTGAAAACCAAGATGGTGGAAATGAATCACTGGCTTTTGAAACTTCTTTAAGAACAAAGGTTTTACCTATTTCGTGATCTCGAATAACATTATTTGTAGGTTTGAGTGCTTAATCATGGCTTTTAAGAAGACAAATTACAGTATTTCCATGATTGACCAAAACTGCTTGAAAGTGGTATATTGTTGCGTCAGCACAAAGTTGTCGAATATACTCACTTGCACTTACATTCAAACTGAAAATAGTTCAGCTGCAAGCGTCGAAGTCAACAGGAGAAATATTTTCCGCGATTGACGAAAGCTGCTCAAAAAAACTGGACCGGTAAATACTCTGTCAACTTGGGCAATTTTTAAAGGTTGTTTGCGTAAGAAATTGAACAATGAAGTTTCGGCACAAATCAATTTTCTAAAAAAATTGTGCACTAAAAAACAATTTTTCCTGGAGACGATCGGAAACCACAAAAGTACTAGGAATTGTGCCAATCGCTCCACAAGATCGCGCATTAACTTAAATAAATCTAAACAATCATACTACCTTACTTAGTTCTTCCTCTTTTGAATAAGGGTAAAAGTTTTGAAAATTGACCCAAAGTGTGAAAGTTATGACTTTTTCAAAACAGCTTGCAACATGCCACAACAAAATTTGGGCGTTAGTGTTGCTAGCTTACAAAGATTTTCTCAAAAGTTCAACGTGATCGTACCTTGGTCTATTTCATTGTTTATAACTAGCATTAGTGTAATGGGAACAGGAAGAAAATTTTGGCATTCGCTATTATGAACACGATAATTCTACCAACCTATACTATATTCAACAGTCATAGAATGCGTTGCACATATACCCACTTTTGTTATTGTGATCATTCTTCCATTAAATCATTTTATGAGAGGCAGCTTTGCCGAAGTTTGTTGTTGGATCGCTCATATTTTGCCCAAAGATACCCTTTGGTGAACTATTTTCAAAAACCATATTTACAATTTCCAGCAAATCTATTTTTTTTAGAAATTTGCGAAAATATGAAAACGCGGTTTTCTGTCTGACAAATCGTACAAAATTTGCTGTGCGAACTAATTAACAGCGAAGTCTTAAAATTAGTTCAACTTACGCCAAACTTAAGACGACACAAGAACAACTATTCTTATACATTTCTACTTCAATATATTTTTCAAACATTTTGAAACTGTGATTTTCTAAGCTCTCTAAAGAACGTCACATATAACATGGCGGCGAAAAGTGGGTGATATTTAATGCAATAAAAACGTACCTGGTACCTCATATTTAGACTTTTTTACTTCATATTC
>JAODFW021043897.1:0-16936 GCA_027575235.2 Palythoa mutuki | reverse complement strand
GAGAAACATTTTAATATCTAGACCTTTGACCTGATAGGTCATTTTCGTATTACGCTTCACTGCCGACAAACAAAAACATCAAGTCGAGGCCAAGCATTAAAAAGTACAGCAAATGTATAAAAAGTTAGCACTTAGCCTCGACTTAAAGGTTTTGTTTGTGGTTAGTGGGTCGTAATTCGGAAATGGTCTATTCCATTATTTAGACCAAATGCAAGAATCTTTGCCACTAAAATAACAATTTGTCGGAACTTTGAAAGAAAGTATTTATTCGCATTCTTTCACTTTTAGTTATAAGATTTACGCAACATTCTTTCGAGAACGTCAATTTACACTACTAAAGAAATGGTAAAAGGCAGTTCTAACAAACTTTCAAAAATCATATCCAAACAATTCTTATTTTACACAAACCTTTCCTTTAAACTTCCTTTATGTATCAAAAATATTAAAATACAAAAATATACTTTTCAATATTCAGGACGTTTTAGTAAACAAGATCGGTTGTACTTTGAAAAGCTCCGAGGAAGTTTAACTTGCTTTAGCAATTTGATCTTTCTTCTCCGGCATATCTCCTGAGCTGCTATCGTCATTCATATCAATTTCCTCGTCAGCTTCTTTCGGTTTGCCTTTTTCTGCGTCTTTGACTGTAGCTTTGTCTTCCGTTTTGTTTTTAGTATAATCTCCAGACTTGACTGTGTTTTTATCATCAGTCTCTTGCACACTTAAGTCTGTGGTGCTGTTTGCATCAGCATCCTTGGAGAGTACTTCAGCTGGAACTACTTTTTCCTCGTCAACTGCTTTTTCCTTAGTCTTTCCAGATTCAGCATCAAGCCCGAGGCTGGACAAATCCTGGTTGTCGGGATTCGTGTTTACTTCCTTACTCACTTCGGTATTCTGTGGTGTCTGGGAACCCTGTGGTGTCTGGGGACCCTGTGGTTTGGGTTGGTTCTGTGCCTTGTCACTGTATTGTAAAGAAAGTTAAGAGGCATGATTGTTTAATGTAAGTGTTTGATTTAGTTTGGGATGTGGCGTGCGTGCTCATGGTTTTATTAACCAAAAGTAAACTGGATATACATTTACTAGTTTTGTTATAGAACGGTAAATTTCTTACGCCTTTACAACCTAAGCAGATCGGGATTCTGTTGTTTTTCTTTGTCTGTTTATAAATCTTTAGTTACCTAGTGGTTTTAGACTTCTCGTGTTTGGCAAAATCTGCCAGTGAGTTAGCAAGATCCACTTTTAGGCTCTCGAGGTTTTCTGAGGGTCGAGATGCGGCCTCGGGGCTATTGATAGCGCCCTGTTGCCCAACTGGTGCTTGTTGGGAGAGCTGTTGTTGTCGCTGTATTTGCGCTTCTTGCTGGGTAATGCGATATGGCATTCGTGCAGCTTGAACTGCAGGTCGGTTAGCGTAAGGGGTTTGGAATTGAGCCTGGAATCGGGGATTGGTATTTGCGGCAAAAGGTCTTTTGGCTTGAGGTCGAGCCTGGAACCGAGTACTAGTACGAGCGGAGTCCTGGGGCTGAACTCGGAACTGGTGTCCAGCAGCCAGTGGAAGAACTCTCTACAGAAAACAAAGACAGTACAAAACTTAGTTCCGTGACAAAATAAAGAAAGGCTTGGTTGCTAAGTCAAATTAAGTATGCATTGTAATCCAGAGGTCGCCAACATCCACTAACTAAACTAAAACTTTATCTAACTTAAAACAATTGTGGAAAGTTGCAGTGATAAAATGAAAGAAAGCGAAAGGCCGTGCGAGAGATAAAGAGTATTGCGTGCCCTTCAGAAACACCGTCCTATTTATTGCAATTATGTACCGTTTTCATGTCGTGTTCTCAATTAACTCCATTGCTAAATATATCGACACGAAAATAAAGTTTATTATTGTTATTACTATTATTATTCTCCTTAATAAGGCGTAAGGTGTGCTATTAAGGACCACCTATCTATCCACAATAAGGCGTAAGGTGTGCTGTTCCAAAACATCTGTCTATCTACAATAAGACGTAAGGTGTGCTATTCTGGAACACCTATCTATCCGCAATAAGACCTAAGGTGTGCTATTCCGGAACACCTATCTATCCGTAATAAGGCGTAAGGTATGCTATTCTAGAGCACCTACCACACTGTAAGACGTAAGGTGTGCTATTCTGGAACACCTATCTATCCGCAATAAGGTGTAAGACGTGTCCTCTAGGAATACCTATCAATCCACAATAAGGCGTAAGGTGTGCCATTCCGGAACACCTATCTATACACTGTAAGACGTAAGGTGTGCTATTCTGGAACACCTATATATCCGCAATAAGACCTAAGGTGTGCTATTCCGGAACATCTATCTATCCACAATAAGGTGTAAGGTGTGCTCTTCAGGAACACCTATCTATCCACCGTAAAGCGTAAGGTGTGCTATTCTGGGACACCTATTTATCCACAATAAGGTGTAAGACGTGTCCTCTAGGAATACCTATCAATCCACTATAAGGCGTAAGGTGTGTGTACAATATTCCAATCTTCATTAGGTGTTGAAAAAAATGATGAAGACTGGTAATGGCCAGTTGAAATATTGTACATCGTCTCCACGTCTCTTTTTCATGTCGTAAGATCAGTTTTTGCAAGTCTTTTTGACAAACATTTACTGTCTTAACCCTTTCAGCCCAGAGCAATTTATCAACATCTAAATTCTCCTTTCATAACTCATAACAAAACCATATGATCGGTAATGAGAAATACGAAATTGATCAAGTGGAATAAACTGTGGAAGTTGAAAAGCCAAATTCTCCCAAACTGTTTATACAGAAAGTATGGAGCTCAGTTGGGAGAATTTACCAACACATCATTTGTCGTGCTTGGGGCTTAAGAGAGAGATTATGAGGCTTTGGAAGCTTAAGACAGTTAGCGTTGCCCCTATAGTTATTAGCGCCCTAGGGACGATTAGCCATCGATTTCAAGACTGGCTATCTAAGATCAAGATCAAATGCCCAGTTGAGATGTTGTAGAAGGTTTGTCTGCTTGGAACTGCAAGGGTTCTAAGAAAGGTGCTAGACACCTAAGGCTACAGGGTGTAGCTTGATGTCTTGTGTGAATCCAGCAAACTGCTGTCAACAACAACAACAACAACAACAACAATAATAATAATAGTGTAATAAAATTCACATCTTCGCAAGTTAATGAATTACAATGGGTTGTTAAAAGGCTGGTTAACTTCAAATAGCAATTTCTTTACCAAGGAAAGCTTCACGATTCTTATAATTATTAATATTGTTAGATTAATCAGTGTCTGTAGAGTTGGAAACAAAAAAATAAATTAATAATTTAACCTGGGTTCGTGCTAATCGGCTTTCGAACAAATGGCCCAGAAAACTTTTAAGTTTTTAAAATAAATTAAGGAATGAAGTTATAATAGGGTAGGAAGCCATCATAAAAGCATGGATCAGAAATATATGATCTCCTTTCAATTTGGGTTTGCAGGCCTTGGTGTTTCATGACGACATTAGTACCTGTGTAGCGTCCAACTACTAGAATAAACTAAACCCGGTTGTCTCGCTTTGAATTTGTCGGCTTGAGTTCATTTCTTAACATTTTGGTAGTTCAAAATTTAACGATGATTCAAAGACGTTGACCCTTTTTCTCCGATCTCTATTAACTTCTGAAGAAATTGACTCTAAAACGCAAAACTAACCGCTCTGTACTCTCTTACGAAATCTACAAGTCTAACTGAAGTTATTTTTTTTCAAATTTTACACAGTTAGAACTGAATTTATGTGACCGTATTACACAAAACAAAGCCGTTGTTCAGCATACGCATTTTGGAATGCATAAAAGTCTCGCACAATTCTGGAATATGCACAATAGATCTTACAACCTGGAATTTTTTTTTCCAAAGACGTTTTTCAATTGTTTTTTGATTTGTATAACTGACATAGTTTCTTCATTTGCTTGAAGAAAAAACTGTGAGTTTTAGTACTTACGTTTATAGCTGCATTTCTGTTCAATTAAGAATTTATGAAGGACAGGAATGTTGCACAGTAGGTAAGTGCGCTGCCTTCTGTACTGGAGGTCAGCAGTTCGATTCTCAGCGACTCCAAAGTCTGTTTTGACTTTCGTCTGATTTGTGTAGCTGTAGACGTAAAACAAAACACTGACAGAGTGACACACCGAGGGCGACAAGTGTATCAGTTGCCAAGGTTACTGTCACGTGTTACCCTCGTGAAATAAGGCTTTTTAACCTTAACCTTTAGAATATACTTCCAGTTTTTCCAAGGATGCTTTTGTAAACAAAGTTTCTACGGTCCTTGAAAATTGCGGAAAGTCCTTGAATTTGAAAAGATAAAATCTACTGACGTTATGATATGATCTTCACGGTTATTAACGAAATTTAAGTAACTGCGAAAGAAAAACTACTGTTAATCGTCTTTTGTTTGATAGGAGTTCCTGGGGTGCAAAAAGAAAGGTTTGAAGAAGGAATGAACATTCAGCATTGTGCATTGTCACTTGTTGGTGAGAAAAAATCCAATTCTGCTGCTAACTTTGGTTTTACTAACAATTCTCGTGATCATTGAATGATTTTCTTGTTTCTCATTTACAGGAGAGCCAATCATGTACCCTCGCATCAACCAACTGGTGAGAACCCTTCACAGTCACAAGATTTCAACCTTTCTTGTCACCAACGCTCAGTTTCCAGAGGCGATAAGGTCAGTAATGATAATAGACGTTTTTCCTGTTTCCGTCATCTTGGATTGAAAACGAGGCTGGATGGGCCCAACAGAGAGGTGGGAATGTCGAGTCTCGGTCAAAATCGTTGGAATATCTGTCAAAAGTACGTCTGGATTTTGCTAATAAAATAGGCAAACGAGGAAGTTATAATCATTTATAAAAGGAAAAATTATGTACAAATTTGATAAATACAAACGTTTTGAGGATTAGCTCATCTTCGGATTAAAATATGAAACTTTTTTCAAACGATTGCAGGGTTTATATGCTGTTTTTCAGTGTTTGATTGTTCAGGCAACTCCCATAGGGAACGGGGAAAGAGTAATGTTTTTTTTGACGTAATAATTTTACCTTTTATAAATGATTTTTATCTTGCTGAGTTATGTCAAGAAAAGAGGAAGCTATAGTTCCACATTGAATTTGGTTTGCCAGTCTAGCCTCGTTTTCAATCCAAGATGGCAGAATTGTGAAATCTTCTTTCAGTAGTTAAAATAGAATTAGGAATACTAATTAGAGAGATGTGTGAGCAGTATTCTGTGATTGGAACAGCAGCTGCTCCCGGTTACTAGCAAGAGCGGCTGCAAAATGACTTTCGCTTCTTAACAAGATTACAGGATATTGCAATATTAATGTTTTTAAAAAGTAAAACACGTTCTAGTACATCTACCATCGTGGAACCTTTTAGTGAATACATAACCAAGGCACCTAAGAGATGCTGAAATGATTAAAATTTAAATTTAAGTTGGACACCATGGAAAAAAGTTGATTTAGGACGTTTCTGACTAAAATCCTTCTTCAGGGTAATTTAACCTCAAAAAGGATTTTATTCCAAAACGTCGGACTAGAATCCTTCTTACCCTGAAGAAGGACTTCTTTAGTCTGACGTGTGCTAGATTTTAACCTGAAGAAGGACTTTTATAGTCCGAAACGTCGTAAATCAACTTTTTGCCATGGTGTTCAACTTACATTTAGATTTTATTTGTTTCTGTCGAAACACCAATGCAATCGTCGCCATTTTAAGAAATGCTGAGTTTAACATCCCAAGATTCAACACGGATGGCCACAGGAGACATTTGCTAAGACATTTTGGACCAGTAGCGAGGGCAAAGCTAAGCAGAGAAGACCAGAAGATGACATCTCTGAGTGTTTTTAAAATGCAAATGAGGAAAAGGGACCTTTCTTTTGACAAAGAGCAAGTTTGCTCAGACTGAATTTTAAGAAGCTCTTTGATCTTCATGTATATTATTCTTTTTTGAAATTTTTATCTTTAAACTAACACATATTATTTTTTTATCCACGTTGATATCTGAACAGACATAAACTGTATATGCTGCTGAAAATAAATAGCAAAACAGTTACTGTTCATCTGCAGGAAAGCTAAAAAGCTAAACTGTCTGCAATTCCACAATTGGTTTCGGCTCCATTAAATCCTGTACCAATTAAAGAGCAATTCAGGTGGAGCCACCCACTAAGTGAGAACAGCAACTGAACAAAGTTAGGAAAGTAAGGAAAACAAATTGATAAAACCCTATGTCGCTGATTAGTAGGCCCACATGAAACCTAGGAAGCCCAGTGCTTGTCCTTAGTTGTCTTTAGTTCAATAAAATTGAGCAGTTATATGAAGGGTTGTTGACTTCCCCTGGATTGAATACTAATCCATTACAAGTTCAAAGAAACTTGTACTCATTTATAAAGCAGAGTCGACTCGAACAAGTCGAACTCATAAGCCCAGCATACGTGTGCCAGTGATAACTGGCAGCCACCGTATTGGACACTATGGCTACGTAGTGGACATCAACCCCAAAATCTACCCTTAAATAAAGTGAGTCTGAATGTTAGCAGCCGTAAATAGCTGTTTAGGCACAGCCAACGAACAGGGTTAGTTCTCCAACGAAAACATGAAGTGTATAAGCGTAGCACTTGTTGGATAAACAAGTTCAGCACACGCGTGCCAATGATAACCTGCTGCCACTATACTGGGCACTATGGCCACATGGGTAGCGGGCATTAACCCTTATATCTACCCGTGAATAAAGTGAGCCTGAGTGTTAGCAGTCACTATACTGGGCACTATGGCCACATGGGTAGCGGGCATTACCCCTTATATCTACAAATAAATAAAGTGAGCCAGAGCAATTGTTGCATATGGAAACAACATGGTGGTGTGGAAGGGTTTCGAGCTCACAACTTTAAAGTGTTTATATGGCGAACAGCACATAATTTTCGGCTTTGGTATCTCTATAGAATGCGTAGAAGAGTATTCTAAAAAAAAGTTCAATTCCATCACGTTTTCGGCACAAATTCGAGCTTTAAAGTTCTTGCTTTGTCCACGTCCAATAATGTCGACCATGTAATGGAAGATTGGTGACGAGTGACGTCACTTCAGGAGCATCTCAAAGCTCTTGATGTGCATTTGCTTGATGACCAGAGAAGAACACGATTTCGGTTTGTTTACACCAAAAAAAGTTTGTATGGAAATACAATGAAAGAGTGAAATGAATTGGTGGGAAGAGTCGATAATTCCTTACGTGACAACTTGTTCTTCAACCAAGATTTTGTAACTCCTGGTCATCTTTGTTGGGTGTGGTCAGTGCAGGGACTGTTAAGCTCGATTTTGTAGCGAAGAAGTTGCGGAATCAAGAAAAAATTGTGGGAATACTTGTTTATTCAATATAAAAATACCAATAATACGCAAATCCTGTAGGTCTGACTGGTAATTAATATTAATATAAATATTATTTACCAGTCAGATGATGAATATTAATATGAATATTAATTACTATTCAGACATTGCCTGAAAAACTGCCAATGTATAGCAAAACTATCTCCTCTACAGCCACGAAATCATAGCAAAGCTGTCTCTACAGTTACGAAATTATAACAAAACTGTCTCTTCTAGTGTGAACACGCTAACAAGTCAACTGTACTCCCAAAGGGCCCCTTTTAAAAATTACCAACATTACTGGGACGATCACGTCATTCCACTTAAATAAATGTATAATACTAAAATAGATATCAACTGTTCTTTGTAGAAAATTGCTACCAGTGACACAGTTGTATGTGAGTATTGACGCAAGTACAAAAGAAAGTCTCAAGAAAATTGATCGCCCATTGTTTCGTGATTTCTGGCCAAGATTTTTGGACAGCTTAAAAGCTCTCGCTGAAAAGGTAAGCTATGTCGTTTACCTTATCAAATGTCTTTAATTAAATTTTATAAGTTGTAACAGTAGTAGCAATGTACAATAGTAGTAGTAGTAGTGTAACACTTTATTAATGTGTCATGAAATTTCTAGCTTACATTCAGTGGTAAACTAATTGGGAGCACCTTTTTTCATTTTCAAAGGGACAAAGAACTGTGTATCGTCTGACTTTAGTCAAAGCATGGAATACAGAGGAAATTGAATCGTATGCAAAGTTGGTATCACTTGGCAACCCCGATTTTATCGAAGTTAAGGTGAGAGTTTAATGCGCGTTAGAGATGGCTTGGATTTGATTTTGTTTTTGTTTAAAAGCTGTTTCAGATAGTTGCAGAAAAAGAAAGCAAAGACAAAAAAACATAAAATTAGGTCGACGAACACAACGAACCACGCAGCATTTTGTGAACATTTCATGCCAAAACATAGCACAGTATTTTTGTATGATAAACTTTGACCACAACATCAAAACTGATATAAAATGAAAGAGTTCTGCCAACCGATTCCTTTTTGGAATAGACTTTTGTGTAATTTTTAGTTTATGACAAAGTTAAAAATAAATGTAGCATCTTTTTCTCCTTTTACCAAAATGTGTACTTATTAGTTTGTGACAAAAATGCATTGTGTGGTAGGGTGTGTTTTGAGACACTGCAATGTAGTGTGGTGTGGTCTAGTGTAGTATAATGTGGTGTGATGGTATGTGGTGTATTTTGGTGTGGTGTGGTGTGGTGTGGTGTGGTGAGGTGCAATTTGGTGCAGTGTAGTCTTGTGTAGTGTGTTGTGATGTACTTTTATGCAGTGTTGTGTGGCATGGTGAGAGTGTATTGTAGTTTTGTGTGGTGTTGTGTGGTGTACTGTTGTGTTGAGTGGTGCAGTGTAGTCTTGTATTGTCTAATTAGTGCAGTTTGGTGTGATGTAGTTTTATGTGGTGTGGTGTATTGTGGTATGGTGCAGTGTAGTGTAGTGTGGTGTGGTGTACTTTTATGTGACGTGCGTGGTGCAGTTCAGTGTGGTGTAGTATTTTGTAGTGTAGTTTAGTGTGGTGTGGTATGGTGTATTGTGGTATGGGGCAGTGCAGTGTAGTGTAGTGTGGTGTACTTTTATGTGACATGGCGTGGTGCAGTTCAGTGTGGTGTAGTGTTTTGTAGTGTAGTTTAGTTTAGTGTGGTGTGGTATGGTATGGTGTATTGTGGTATGGTGCAGTGTAGTGTAGTGTGGTGTACTTTTATGTAACATGGCGTGGTGCAGTTCAGTGTGGTGTAGTGTTTTGTAGTGTAGTTTAGTGTGGTGTGGTATGGTATGGTGCAGTGCAGTGTAGTGTAGTGTAATGTAGTGTAGTGTGGTGTACTTTTATGTGACATGGCGTGGTGCAGTTCAGTGTGGTGTATTCTTTTGTAGTGTAGTTTAGTGTGGTGTGGTATGGTGTATTTTGGTATGGTGCAGTGTAGTGTAGTGTAGTGTAGTGTAGTGTAGTGTAGTGTAGTGTGGTTTACTTTTATGTGATGTGGCGTGGTGAAGTGCGGTGTGGTGTAGTGAAGGATGTTGTAGTCTGGTGTGGTGCAGTATGGTGTGATATGGTGGATAGGGGTATGGTGTGTGGTGTAGCGTGGTTCGACCAATTTGAAGAATCATTGTATTGTATTTCACTTCCCTCCCTGAAGCGCATCTACTTATTGTTATATTTGACATTGATGATGTAACATAGCTTTTGCCTTCCCTAGGGTGTGACATATTGTGGAGATTCAAAGGCATCAAATCTGACGATGGCAAATGTTCCTTGGCATGAAGAAGTATGAAATAATTTTTGACATTCTGGCCTAGTAATTGAAAACAGGAATATTGTCGTCAGGTTTGCTAGTTTCAGTGAGGTATTTAGTGCTATACATTCCAAATTATGTCCTTTTTTAAAGCTTTCTTGGCTTGTCAAAGGGAACTTTCGTTGCAGATAATTTGTTAGATTCAGAAACAAGAAATATTATGTAGGGTTCGTGCAGTCTTGAAAAGTCCTTTAATTCTAACAGAAGTCCTTGAAAAGCCCTTGAATTACATTTTTCCTTGAAAAATTCTTGAATTACATTTTCCCTTGAAAAGTCTTTGAATTCTAACAGGAGTCCTTGAAAAGTCCTTGAATTATATTTTTCCTTGAAAAGTTCTTGAATAACATTTTTCCTTGAAAAGTTTTGAAATCTAAAAGGACTTGAAAGTCCTTAAATTACATTTACCCTTAAGAAGTCCTTGAATTCTTGTTTAAGTCCCTGAAAAGTCCTTGATTTTTTTCCAATTTGATGAGGATGTGGCGGTGTTGCACACAAATTCCAAAACCTTTTGTATTTATTTTGTTCTTTCATTAGGATCGTTTGACATGAATGTGTATGGGAATGAAAACTTGGACAAAATGAAAACTTTAAAACTTGGAGGAAAAAGTTCCGAACTTCAAAATCTGTTATAAAGTTGGATGCAGCGTCGGTGTTTCTATGGAAACAGTTTGATGATTTTTTTATAAGTTGAACACCGTTGATAGCAAAAGATAACTGATGCTTCAGATCGCAGTCCTGTGTAAGACACTCCACTCCAATGATGGACTGCGCTCTGAAATGTCAGTTTTCTTTTGCTATCCACGGTGTTCAACTTAACTAAAATTGTGGGGTGTTTTTTTCTAATTTGGTTGTCTTTTATGACAAAATGACATCATTGATATTTGCATCGCTTTAGAGAAGATTAATGATAAAGTTTGTTTGTTCAGGTTGTGGGTTTTGTACAACAACTGGCTGACTGCCTTCCAAATTATGAGATTTCCTGTGAACATGAACATTCGAACTGTGTTCTGATTGCCCACAAAAAGGTAACACATTAATATTATGTCTTGTTTTAAGAACTAGTTCAACCAGTGTTCATTTGTTTAAAGGAATCTTCGGGTGTCCAATAATATTAATCCTAAATAAGACTTTTCTTTACCTTGTGTCCATATCACCAGCTCACATTTGGTAAATCTCCGGCTGTATATAGCTCAAGCCAAGCGGTTCGTTTTGACCATTTCAATAATTTCAATATTGTAGAGTTCGAATTATTTCAGCGCCAGGCAATTTATCAACATCTAACTTCTCCTTACATAACTCAAACAAAATAATATAACTGGTAATGAAAAATAAGGAATTGATCAAGTGGAATGAGCTGTGAAAGATGAAAAGCCAAATTCTCCCAACCTGCTTATATAGAAAGTATGGAGCTCAGTTGGGAGAATTTATCAACACATCATTTGTCATGTTGGGGCTTAAAGGGTCAAAAAGGCGCCCTTTGGTTTGATCAACCACCGACTCTTACGCATTCCAATAAACTATGAACAGATAAGAGTTAAGATGAGTTTTCACTTGAATGCGAAATCTCGCCGACAGCTGTTGAAAGCAAAACAAAAGAGAATTAATGTATTTATTGCTTGTTTACAACTACGTTTGGATTTGCATAAGCTTTGTTCCCGCAAGAAATAAAATTGCCTGGAGCGGAGTTACACATTGAGTTTTGGGTAATGGAGTCGCAAAAGGGGGAAGAGGTCAGTCCAAACAGAGAAAACAAACGCGAGTTTCGTAAATTTATTCGTCAACAAAAACCAACAAATACAAAAATTAAAACGCAAAGTGATATAAAGACATAGAAGCGTTTTTTGTCTTACGGAAAACAGCCATATAATAAATCCTTTATTGAACAAGCTTGTTCAGTCAAGATGGCTGGCTATCAGTCTCTTTCTTTTTTTTGCATTCTGATGGACATCGACTTCGTCTCGGTCCATAACAACGCAAAAAATGAATTTGGCCAATAGCCAACCATCTTGACCGAACAAGCTTGTTCAATAACGCATATATATTGTGACTGTCATTGTTTTTCAGTTCAAAAAAGACGGTGAATGGTGTACTTGGATTGATTATTCCAAGTTCCATCAGTTGGTGAGTTAATTTTCCTTTACGTTTTGTAGTCGATTCAATTCTCGTAAAACTTTACACTCAGAAGTTAAGAAATGAATTTTCTTTAGTTGTCTTGTCCGTAACCCAACGAGTTACTTTGTCAGCCTGTGTCTAAATCAACACTATCATAAGGGCCCCTACAACAAAGTAGTGAATGAATAGCCCACCTGATGAATGTTTTAAGGTGGCTCCCTAGGGTTTTTAAACCGTGCGAGACCTGAGTACGAAAATGGCGCGACACAGGCACAACGAGCGTGTGCTTTTTCAAAATTTTATTACGTCACAACGCGCTCGGAACAAAATAGAAACGTCAATTTTTCAAAATTTCTTCGATAAAACTTTTTTAAAGTTTGCAAATAAAACGTTGAATAATCATTCTTCAACATCTCCGATTTTTTAAAAAAATATCGAACATATTTCGTGAAAGTTTCAAATAACTTTTTTTCTGTCTGAATGACCCAATGGTTTTTTCTTTTTAAAATCTTTGCTGTTCAAATTCAAAATTTAAAGAGATTTAACCAAAGGAATCTTGAGAATTAAAGCAAAATGGCTTAATGTTAAAGCTTTCTTTTTGCATTTTGAAGAGCTACATTGCTATAGCAATGGGTCGGATCAGATGGGCAAACATAGAGGAAAATGTTTTAGTGCTTGAAGTTCACAACTGGATGACTATCTTGTCATATGAGTTATTGAACACGTTTTAGTGACACCTAAATATTACTTGTCATATAATTAACAATTATTCCAGGAGCGCGCGTTGGATTTGAGATGGTAAATAACCAACGAGGTACGAAGCGCCGAGTTGGCTATAAATTATCTCATATCCAACAAACGCGAATGGAATAACTATTTTTTTTAAATTTAACGAGCTTTCTGAAACCTTCGATACCTGAAAATTCTCAGCTTCGCCTCCTCCACAAATTTTTCAGCCTGGCAACGCTTTCCATATAAGGTCATTCCTTATATGAGCTGATAACCGAGATTGAGTGAACCAATCAAAACGCTAAAAACGTAATATTCGAGGTTGAAAATTTAATAATTGGTTTATTGACACCAAAAAAACCGATTCAAGCCTTTATCAATATGTCTTCTACATTTAAAAGACGTTTTCTTTGGAATTTTTGAAGCGAAGGAAAAGACCCTTTTAATGAATCACTTTATTTTCATATGGATTATTTTTTATTCATTATACTTAAGTTCAGCAGAACTCCATTATCACATCACCTTTTCATGCAGCGATTAAAGTCGACATATACTCACAAAATATATTATTGCTAAAGAAGCAAATAATCTCTCAAGTATCACTACAAAAAATGGGATGCGGATGATGCCTCCCTACAATAAATAGAAAAATAAAACTTTAACTGCCTATCAGATAGACAGATAAACGCTTTTTATTGAAGAAAACGCTTTTTATTGAAGAAAAAACAAAGTAAAACAAGGTGAATGAAACGCCTTGCGCCACACATGTATTGTACGGCTGAATTTAGAGGCGAACAACCTTCATTATTTGTTGAACAGTCTTTACAGTGAATCTTTGTATGCTTCATACTGCATGTATCGCTAAGTTTTAGTCAATTTTCTACTACAAGAACTTTCCTAGTTATCAAGCCTCAGCCTGAGCTTATTCTTAAATTGCTCTTAAATTTTGGCAAATTTGAGCGTCATTGTTCTTATAAAGTTGTTCTTATAAAATAAAGCGGGTATTCACAGGTGTTTTTAAATAGATGCCTGTATCGTTAGAACTTTTATATATTATTTATATATATGTTTTTTAGATACTTAGTGTACATCATAAACAAAGATAATTTAACTTTTTTAGAATGATGTAATTGTAATTAAGAACGTTTGAATTCTTAACTGAATAAAGTGCTATTATTATTATTACTATCTTATCAATACAGATGGTCAAGTACGAGGAAAGCGATGGGAAAGAAACCTTCTCGTCTGCTGATTACATGGCTAAAACCCCAGATTGGGCTGTGTTTGGACACTCACAACACGGATTTGATCCGACAGAAACTCGTTGGTATCGCAAGAACAAAAAGAAGGACATTAGTGGATGTTAGCAGTTGTAAGACTTTCTTCAGAGAGAAACTTCACCGGCAGATTTAACACAAAACCGCGCTATAAAAAGCCTGTGTTAGGCAATCGTTAACTTACGGCCCCGTCCACAGGTCAGTATTCGGATATATTTTAATCCGGGACTCAAGAATTTTAATGTCTACACCTGGCGTATTCAAATCGAATTTGGCTGTCCACGCGCAGGCAGTTTAATACAGTTTTCAATTTAGATTTAGATTTCGGTTTTAGATTCAATCTAGTATCCAGGGCTCCTCTGTGAGTACTGTCTTTCGAGCATGCGCCGTTAATCGCGCTAGCCAGTGCTTGTTAAAATTTGCACTGCATAAAGACTGGATCCGACGTTTTTAACGTCTTAAGCCCTGTCCACACGTATCCGGATATATTTGAAAACGGAGATTTTTCCTCCGTTTTCAAAAAAATACGCGTCCACACGTAGCGTTTTCAAGTCGTTTTCGCCCGTCCACACGAATACGCTAAAGTCAGGTAAATACGCTAGCTCTCTCTATAGAGCATGTGCTGTAACCAATAGAGCATGCGCGGGAACGACTGGATTTTCAGTATGACGTCATCGTATTCGAAAACCTCCGTTTCGCCCGTCCACACGAATACGATAAATCTCCGTTTTCAAAAATCTCCACTCTGGAGAGCGTTTTCGAAAACCTCGGTTTTCAGTGATCGAAAACGCCGTATACGTGTGGACGGAAGGCTAAAACGGAGAAAAAAATCTCCATTTTCGAAATATCCGAATACGTATGGACAGGGCCATAGGACTTAAAAAAAATGATCGGATTCTAGCGTCTGCACAATATCAGATTCTTAGCATAATCTAAAGTTTCCACTCGAGAGTGCGGATTCTAAAAGTTGGGGGCTCGTATGATGGATTTGCCGGATGCTTGTTTACGGAAGCCGAATCCGGAAAGAAAACGTTGCGGGTTAGAAAATATCCGAATTTGTGTGGACAAATGAACAAATTAAATGAATCGTCACTACCTTCTGGGAAGGTTGAACTTCTAACTTTTAATTTATTTAGGTAAGAGGAGACTTGAGACATTTTTGCCTGATATGTTTTTTAAAAAATTCTCATTTTAAATTCTGTGCAATTATTGGCTCAAAAACATGGCACAGCCCATGCACAAAATCAGTATTTGTACACATATAGTATTTGAATGGAATCAATTGCGAATAAAATTGCAAATTTGATTTTCAATTCAATTTGATTAACCTTGGTCAGTTGTTGTTTTTTGTAGTCTTTTGATCCATTGTAGCTTTTTTTAGGCATTTTAAGTGGTTTTGTTGCTCTTTCCTTCAAATTTACAATTTTACTTCGCCAATATTGTATTTGTAAGTCCACACTGATTTTGTGCCTGGGCTGCTAGTGGCCAGACAGGACAACCATCAATGACGAGTAATCAGTGGTTCGTGACAACGGCGCAATATTTCAAATTCTGAACTTCGGGAACATAAGGCTGGTTTTCATATACCGTATTTCCTCGAATAAACGCTGCCCTCGAATAAACGCCGCACCTGAGAGCCAAAATATTGATAAACGCCGCCCTCGAATAGACGCCGCACCCTGGAACAGACAACAAACTGAAACATCGAATTTATGACGTTCACTGTTTACAAGCGCAGAGCGAAGTTGTTTAAAACTATAAGTTTAAAGTTTGAAAGGCAAAGACAAAAATCGGCAACATCGAATTTATCTAATTGCTTACGCCTTTGCAAGCGCAACAAGTAAAACGGTAAAGCTTGACTGGTACAGCCAGTCAAAGAACTGTATCATTTTTTCTACTTTTTAAAGTAAAGTTACGGTTGGTTGTTAAATAAACGCGGCCCTCGAATAAACGCTGCACCCAAATCATGAAAAATTTAATAAACGCCGCGGCGTTTATTCGAGGAAATACGGTACTGTAAGTGCGGGCGAGCGAACCGCTGACACTGCTGGGGCAATGACTGGGACATGCGTCGGTGCACTGCCGGTGGGTTCCAGACTGTGCTGGGACAGTTAAAGCTGCTTTCCATATGCCTTTTTTGTCCTTGTCACAGTCTGGGATGCACGCCTCCAGTGGATTTAGCTTTTATATATGCACCAGTAAATTGAAACCACAACCCCGCGACCCCCTCGACATGGCGGGGATCTAGCGCGTTCGTAGCCAGTCTTTAACTGGTATTTAACTGCGCTGTGGCCGCGGGGAGTCGTGAATTTAACGACTGCCTTTTGACAGCCAGGATCAGTGTTCAGTGATTTAACTGCACGTGACTGCAACGGCAAGGCAGGACTGACTTTTCGTAAGTGACTCAGGTAGGGGAGGGCATGTTTTATTCACTTTGCAGCTGGTCGATTGTGTTTATCAGGCATTCCACTGGCGGGTATAGCAACCTGCTTTAAACATAAACACTAAAAATTTTCTCGTTTTTTGTTCGAATGCTTTTGTTTACAGTTTGAAACATGAGTAGACCCCGCATCCCGGGCTATTTAACAAGTTATTTGTCCCCGGGTGCAGAAAATTTAACAATTTTTCACAGTGGCATAATATTAAATACCCCGCCATGTCGTAGGGATCGGGGGGCCATGGTTTCAAATCAACACGGGCTTTTCGATACGATCGCAACGAGTTACAGAACTAACATTTAAAAATATTAACACCAAACAAAACGATTCAATTCTTAGTGTTTTCCATTTTTTCTAATCTTAATTTCAACTTTACGCCGCGATATTGCAGCTTTGATCTTTCTTGGGATATTTAATTTTCAAATCTTGGCATATTTAGCTTTACCACCATGACAGCTACCGCAGTCTGTCATTTTAATCCTAACGTCATTATAGATATTAGTTTATTACACGCTGCCAATATTTGCTTGCTGTCAAAAATGTGAGATCTGTTATCTTGGAACAAATTATTAAAATGCAACTTTAACTGTATAATTTCTCCATTTAAAAGTACAATGTTTGATGTAAAAACAAAGTGTACGACACATGATCATGCGTTGAGT